>JADRCD010158100.1:0-21210 GCA_019843815.1 Montemys delectorum
ACCAGTAGCCAACATCAAAGTAAATGGAGAGAAACTTGAAGCAATCCCACTAAAATCAGGGACTAGACAAGGTTGCCCACTCTCTCCCTACCTATTCAATATTGTACTTGAAGTCCTAGCCAGAGCAATTAGGCAACAAAAGGAGATCAAAGGGATACGAATTGGAAAGGAAGAGGTCAAATTATCATTATTTGCTGATAATATGATAGTATACTTAAGTGACCCCAAAAATTCCACCAGAGAGCTCCTAAACCTGATAAACAACTTCAGCAAAGTAGCTGGATATAAAATTAACTCAAGCAAATCAGAGGCCTTCCTATACACAAAGGATAAACAGGCAGAGAAAGAAATTAGGGAAACAACACCCTTCACAATAGTTACAAATAATATAAAAATACCTTGGTGTAACTCTAAGCAAGTAAAAGATCTGTTTGACAAGAACTTCAAGTCTCTGAAGAAGGAAATTGAAGAAGATCTCAGAAGCTTTATTGTTTCTTAACCTTGTAAATACCTATAGTTGTTAATGAAATAATTTTCTTTCTAGTAATTTATTGAGATTTGGGAAGATTTCTGTAGATCAACTGAGTCATTTATCAAAGGTATCTGGATAAATCAACATTTCCCAAGAGAATAAAAGGAAGATTGGGAATATATATTTTTAAAATTTTTTTAAAAATTTATTTTCATCTCATGAGACTTGGTGTTTTGCCTGTATGTATGTCTATGTGAGGGAGTTGGATCCTCTAAAAGTAAAGTTACAGACAGTTGTGAGCTGTGATGTGGCAGCTGGAAACTAACCTGGAAGAGCAGCTGGTTCTCTTAATTGCTAAGTTATCTCTCCAGCCCCCAATTATGAAATATTTTAAAAGAATCAGAATCTTTGTTTAAATGTTTATGACACAAAAATTTAAAAGGCAAGACACAAAACTGTACATACTAAATAATATGCTCAGTTTTTATTTAGCATATATTAAAATATTGAGAAAATGTTTAGAAAAGCATAAATATTGGAGTTATAGGCAACTTCATTTTATTTTCATGTCTTAAAATTTTACTAATTATAATTTTCCAAATTAAAAAAATATGTTTAAAGTACTTTAAAATTCTGTATAAAACTATTTTGCCCTTGATGTTTCTTCAGTTATTAAATAACTCTTCCTTTGTCAAGAATAAATATAAAACAGACAAATATGCTTTTTTTTTCTGATCAGAAAAAGGCACAGAAATATTTGTTGTCCCTGATTCTGAGGCCTTGACTGATGTTTATAGACTTGCTGAAATCGCATGATGTAGTCTGAGAGCTACACAAACCTTTTGAAAACTCAAATTTCAAGTGGCGTGAGGCCAAATGAATGCCAAGCATTTTGGCTATATCTGTAATCCTGAAAAGCCATTGGAATCATCCAGAAACTCATTTCAGTGTGGGATAAAAAGCAATGAGACTTTGTTTTTAAGTTTCTAGTTGTTTTCTAAATTCTAAAGTTGATCAACTGTGTGGCATATGCTAGATGCTATAATTTGGATGTTGAATGTTCCTCGTCATCTCCTGCATTAGAGCCTTGGTTTCCAGGGTAGTACTGCTGGGAGACTATGAAACACTTAGAAGGTGGGGGGGTCTAGTGGGGGACTCTTAGATCCTTGATAGCATGCTCCTGAAGGAGAATTCAGGACCTTGTTTGCCCCCACCTCCCATTTTGTTCTTCCTACAATGTGAGTAATTATGTCCTGCTAGGTACTCCTATTCTGTTGTGCCATGTCTCCACATGGCCCACATAGGCAACCACAGGTTATATAACCTGCCAACTCAAGAAACAGACCCGTTCTCTTTACAATGATTGTCTCCGGTATTTTGTTACAGTGACAGGAAACTTATTAATAAAGTTGGTAATTCTCAATCAGAAAAGACATCCTATCCATTAATATTTTTGTTAAATAAGAGTAAAATTTAAATATTTTTCTCTTTTGCCCTTGAAATATTGTATCCAGTACAGAGCCCACGCATGCGTTTGTTCATGCGTTCAAATAGGGAGTGGTGTCATGGGAAGCTTATGGGCTGGGACCTGAATTCTGCAGTTTTCAATCTTGAGGAAACGAGCAAACACTCGTTTTGTAGTTTGTCTCCAGGGAGTGAAAATGAGAGTCGTGCTAAATTTAAATCTGAAGTGAACCACAAGGGTGAATCACACAAAGAGGGAAGGGACAGAGAACCCTGGCTTGACACTGCTCTGTACAGCACTATTAAGTTGGGTCTAATCGGGGCGTGGCAGGGGTGGGGTTCTGAGTAGAAAACGCAAAGTGCTGGGGACATGAAAGGGTAGAGTTTTGTATGCTTAGTTGTTTCATGGTCATAGAATTCCAGGATTCAAAGAATTGTCAGCAATCACGTAACCAGCAAATTCATGCAAGACATAGGGAAGCCGAGAACAATTCAAGTGTAGGATTTGTCCACACAAAGGATTCCGTGGGCTCCAGGGGCAGGATCAAATATGTCCACCTTCCTATCTAGACTCTTCTTTATACTGTTCTGGACCAGGTTCCTCTTCCATGGTGAGGCTGACTTCAGAGCTAAGAACAAGACTGGGTTCTGATGAGCTAGAGTCTCTGTGGAGATGCATAGGCTCTCCCTGACTCCCTGATGTCTGTTTCAGAAGTCTGTGAGAGCTGCTTATTCCCTGGGGCCTCCTAGGGCAGCTCCAAGGCCCAAAAAGGGTGGGTGGATGCTGAGAAAGACAAGGTTTGAGGGATGGTCACGGTAAAGGGTTTCCCTGAAACAGAATGTAAAGGCAAGTCATTTGTTTGGTAGTTGATCCTAGGAAACACCCCCTGAGGGTGTGGAAGTGAGACAGGGCAGGGAAGAAAACTGGTAACTGATGCATAGCAAACCTTGAGCAACTGGAGCTGGGAAATTCTGGGAAGCTGTGTAGGATAGGGGCCTCGAGGCAGGATTTCTCACCTCAGCACCAGAGATTGTGTTGGAATAGATAAGTAAGTCTCTCTTGCAGACAACTATCCCTAGGGTTGCTCGATGTTTAGTAGTGAACAGACGTCTGATTGCCACACAAGTAGAATCTCCCTCCTTTCTTCTCCGTGTGACAATCCAGAAGGCCTCTGAACATTACCAAGGTCCCCGAAGGGCAAGAGATTTTTCAGATTCAATATGGTGCCATCTTTAGAGATAGCCCATTTGAAGAATGAGGGAGCTGCAGCAGTTTTTCTTAAGATTTCCTGTTAAGCACCTGGATAGGGCTAAGGGATTGACTCTCTGGAGCGCATGAGCCAAACATGCTATCTTGGTCAACAACCACCATCACGACCACCAAAACCACCACCGCCGTGGCCGACACCACTGCCAAGAACATCAGTGAAGGAGATCCGTCAGCAGGCAGCTTGTAGCATGTGGAGATAAGTTCTGAGTGTACAGGGGCGGGGCCTCTATAACACCTGTGATCTGTGATCGTCTAGCTACTTTGACCGTTTAGGCACTTAAGCATCATATTTTTGTTCATTCTACAGTCTCTTCACTATCAAGGATCTGATAGTTGCTAGGTGGCAGGCCATGCCAGGGAATTCAGTGCTCACCATGGAATTAAAAACCCCCGCCTGTATACCTTTAGGAACAACACCATTGAGGAGCAAGGCATATCAATCAGATAACGCAAGTGAGTTTTTTATTTGATTTTTGGTAGCAATGAGATCAAGTGCAAAATACTGAAGTAAATTATAACTACTATAGTTATGACATTCTGTTTTCCAGATCTTTGTACTTCATATTCATTTCCTGGTGTCTCCCCCCCCCCCCTCTAGGAAGCATACCTTGTACTTCACTGCATTTAGGACTCAGGAGTGTGTTTCCTTTTAGAGGTAGCTTTCCCTCTCTGATAGATCAGTTGTTTCATTGCCTTTATGTTCCCAGTAGCTTACACAATGCCTGGAACCAAGGACTTCAACAGGAATTTGTCGAATGAATAATTGGGGCATTGGCTTGTTCGAGGAGGGTCAAGGAAAACTTTAAGAGAATGACAGCAAAGCAAGATCTGGAACAGTGGTCCTCAACCTGTGTGTCTTGACCCCTTTAGCGATATTAAATGACCTTTTCACAGGGGTTCCATGTCATATATCCTGCCTATCAGAGAGTTGCATTATGATTCACAACAGTAGCAAAATTAACAGTTTTGAACTAGCTACAACAAAATAATGTTACGGTTGGGCATCACCACATCATGAGGAACTGGATTAAAGGGTCGAGGCATTAGGAAGCTTGGGAACCACTGCTCTAAAGAGGGGAAACCATCCAAAGAGGAGGGCAGGAAGGGCAGTCTAGACAGTGGATCATGTGGTTGGGTGCTATGGCTGGGGAGAAGCAGGGAGACTCAAGGGCACTAAAGGAAAAACAGGGTGCCTGACACTGAAAGAGAAAAGAGAGGTGAGGGCTGTTTTTTTTTTTTCTTTTTTCTTTTTAGTTTAAAACAATGAGAAGCCATGGGTATATTTTAAGGAATGGAAAGGTGTACACTTGAAGATGAGGGAACAGTAGAGAAACATAGCCACCTGAGTTCTGGGTTCTAGAATCCTAGGGTTGGGGGGCAGGCATACATGGTACCCTGGTGTGGTGCATTTCATCCTTAGAAACAGATGTTTCCATCTGGTTGAACGTCTGGGTATATGTGGAAAATTTCAGGTCCTTTGCTTAAAGGACTCATGGATTTCTATCCTAAGTGCCAGGCCTGCCTTCTTCATTAGTGTATGTGTTTTCAGGAGATTTCCCATTTAGGTGGAGGAAGGAGGAGTGGCTGTTGCTTTTCCTGGAGGATTTGGGTGCTGGTCCTAAACCAAGCCTTGTCTTGGGATCTCATGGAGGATATCTTAGTGTTCACGAATATTTCATGCCCTTCCTTTGAGAGGATAATCCATGCCTGCTTGTTGAAATTGGTCATGGCTAGTGACTTGCTTAGATGTCTGATGGAATGTGAGTAGAAAGGATGCATGTCATTTCTGAGCCAGAAGTTTTCAGAGCTGGGGCATGGCTGACCACGTTTTCTATTGTCTTTTAAGCACGCAGCAAATGTCTGTTGAAACAAGAGAACCACAAGAGAAGAGTTGGGAAAGCCAAGCTCTCTTCTCTTTGAAAACTGGCTACGGTATGTATATGCATTGCTTTCCTCGTATAAGGCCCTTAAAATCCTTCTCATTTTTAGTACCTAGTACAGATGAAATGGATGTAAAATGACCATTTTAGAAGCTTATTAAAAGTGTTGTGCCCGCTGCCTGGTAGGATAAAGACTTGGGTGGGATAAAGGTAGGCAAATTATTTTGATTTTAAAACACCATAACAAAAACCTCTTTCCAGGGTAATGCGCGGATGCTGGTTTGTCTCTGAGATCTGTGTTCCATTACTTTTCTCAGACTTCACCTTCAGCCCTAGATCAGAGAAAGGACCAGTAAAAATTCGCTCTTCCAGGAAGGCAATAGTACTTCCAGGAAGGCAACTTTAGTACTCTATTCTGGAGACTAAGAACATGAGGGAGCTGTTCCTACAAATTGCTGTCAAATGTATTCTTAATTATTTTCTCTGGGGTCACACTGTCTTGGTGACCCCTTTCCCCAGAGGCAGCTCCTCTGGGAGATAAGATACCTTCTTCAGCTGGGAGTTGATGGGCCTGGGTTGTGTCTGGGGCTCGTGGGGGGTTGTCACTAGCTCCACAGGAGACAGATGTTTTCCCAGCCCTTAACCTGCTGTAGTTTCCTGCAGGGTGTCACCAATCAGTGTCTCAAACAACACCCTGTGCAGACATCTTGCTCCTTTTACCTTATAGTTGCCCCACTGGGGCATGGGGAGTTTTTTACTGGACAGGAAGTTAGCCTCACACTTAATTCATCAGTTTAAAACCAAACTGTGGTGACAGGAATGGAACAGAGAGAAAGGAGTGTGCATGCACCCCCTCAAAGTCCCTAGCGCATGGCTGCTGCCTTTCAGCTCTTGTAGGGCTGTGTGCAGCTCGATTATGTTTCGACACATTGAACCTCATGCATGTGTACCTAGCTGCCTTCTATCCTAGAAAGTGTTACCTGAAACCAGGGGCTGACCTTGGGGTCAGGAACCCCCAAGTTTTTAATCTGTCTGCCGGTCATGGCTAGCTGGGTGGCCTCTAAAATATTATTTAATGTCTCTGGGCTCTGGTTTTTTTGGTTGTGTGGGTCTGGGTGACTTCATGGTGACTTGTCACTAGCCATGAGAAATGGAGCCACCTGAATGTTTAGTCCTTACCCAGAATATTATAATGCTAGGAGGCTTGGGGGGGTGGGGTGGGGTGGGGGCTGTGACGATGATCCTGTGGATCTGAGGTTACCTTATCATCTGCACCAGGCCAGCGATGACACCCACAGACATTATTGCTCAAGGAGAAGAAAGTTTCCTTCCCAAACATGAAAGCTGTGAAATCTACATTTATCGTTTCCCCTGATTGCTCAGAGCTTAACAGAACATTTGATTGACAAGTACATTAGACCTTGTTGTCAATGTATTTTCATTTCCCTTTTACCTCCTGGTTATGTTTCCCAGCTTGATGAACTGTGTCAATACGACAAGTCGGATGTTCATAAATTCAGTAACTGGATAAATGCATATGCAACTTAATGGGCACTTTAGGAATTATTCAATCCAACTAAGTAATTTATAGAGCAACCAGTTAAGGTCCACAGAAAAGGGGCAGGACCAGGGGAAGTCCTGGAAAGCTGATCAGACACTCAGAACACTCCAGGCTTGACAACCATTTTTGTTAGAGAGTAGGTTGTATTGGAGACAATGAGGAAAACATAGATTTGTTTTTGTGAAGTTTTAAAACAACTAAAAATTAAAATAAAAAGCAATTAAAATTAAAGGTAAAAGTTTTTATTTAAAATTTTTACATTGTCTTTATTGTGTGTGCGTGAGCCACCGGGCAAGTTTGGACAGAAGGTAATTTGTTGGAGTTGGTTCTTCCACTATGTAGGTCCTGGACTTGAACTCAGGCCTGTGAGCTTGATGGCATTCTCCCTTACCAGCTGAGCCCTCTTACCAGCTTCAGAAACAGACTTTTAAGAACTGGTATCTGATATCTATTACAGAGAATTTAGTCCATGTTGGTTAGAAAGCTGTTCAGTCATACATAATGGCCATGTTTGTAGATCCCAGTTACTGGTTTTCTATAGTTTCTTGAAACCCATGGAGTTTTGACTGGAAAATAAACAATTACCTGTCTTTATCTTGATCAATAGAAATTCATTGCCTCTGTGTGTAGCCATATACTCTGTATATATTTATTCGCTGGTTACAAATATCTATGAAATTTATATTGTGTGCCTAGTACTAAGGTTCAGTGAATATTTCCATATAATATATGTGTTAATGATTTTATTAATGTGGGTAAATGCAATATATTTTCTATATAGACACTTGTAATATATTTTGTATACAGATTATACAAAGCTATTATCTGAATATACATATCTTTTTCTAAAAGTTCTGGATATTTTCATATCCTTGCATGCTCACAGTTCCTATCTATTCTCTCACCTCATTGTTTTCTTCTGGTATCGAAGGATCTAGGTATGATGGAGGCTTGATGCAATTCAACACAACCCTCAAAGGCCCATTTGCACTGGTACAGCCATAAGCAACAGCCTTGAAATTCAAAGTTACCAGCCACTGGGTGACCATACTTTCTGTACTGAGTCTCACATTGACATCGCTTTCAAAAAATACTGTAATGTGGTAGGTGGGGAGAATAGCCACATTGTGTTGAAATTTCTTCCATTCTTACTGATGTGAAAGGTGTTCTAAATGTATCCCAAGTTCTGAGCTATGTGGAAATACAATATAGTGAGATTCCAGACCATGTAACCATTTTTGCAGTTTGAAAAAATGACTGGAGAAAACACTAAGAAATCTTCAGGTAATCCCTCTTTGTGTAAAACTGTAAATATTCAAGTGTGGTTAGCATGCGTGTATGTGAGTGAGTTTAACCATGTATTTATATATTATCCTATCTCTACGGAGCTCTAAGTAACTTACAAATTGTTTTTAAATACAGGTATAGCTCCCAGGTTCTTGGGAAGGCAAGCAGGGGCAGGTTCTATGAGTGCTGTTTAAATCAAGGAATTTGAGATTCATTGAGTGGCAAATCCAGACTCATCCAGTCTGAGGTCTGAGGTAGCTGCTTTTGGCACCTGGGTCCTTCCTGCATGCAGTGGAGGTTCAGAGCACTGGCTTCTGTTTGATCAATCATTTTCCTAAACACTGTCAGACTCTCCTGCATGGAGTTTAAGGCAAAATGGGATCTGCGCCATGCTGAGAGATTGAGACCCTTGTGTACCCAGGAATTTTTGCTAATAATCACAAACACACCGTGGGGAGTCTCTCTTTAAATGTTGGGTGCACCACTGAGAATACTGCTCTAGTAAATTTCAGATGTTATAATGGAAAGAACATGTAGACATAATACCTGCTTGTAACTTGAGGGCTTGGACTAGTTTTCTGCTCTGAGCTTCTAATACTCAGGTTTTTTTTGTTTTTGTTTTTTGGTTTTTTTTATTTATTTATTTTTTTATTTTTTTATTTTTATTTTTTTTTGCTAGAGTGACTGTGAGTGAAGCTGGGGACTTGGGAGCCTGCTCCAGAAGATGGGGAGGAAACTGAACTCTAAAGGGCAGGCATAATGGGGAATCATTACTACCAGGCCCTCTGTGTGAATTCCTAGGTTTTCCATCTTGTTACAATCATAGACTGCTTGAAACTTAAAAATGTCAGGATATACCTGGCAATGAAGTTTTTACTCAGATGTAGCCTGTATTCCCTTTTATCTTATGGCCTAGGCCTTCTCAACCTGTGGGTCTCGACCCCTTTGGAGGTCACATATCAGATATCTTGCATATGACATATTTATATTATGATTCAGAATAGTGGCAGAATTGTAGTTATGAAACAACAATGAAATGATTTTGTGGTTGGGAGGGCGGTCACTACAACATGAGGAACTGTATTAAAGGGTCTCAAAGCATTAGGAAGGTTGAGAACCTCTGGCCTAGGTATCATTTGTGTGACCATGGGCAGGTAACATAAATATTTGGACTAAATATTTTGAGTTTCTTCAAGTGTAAAAATGAAGAGTTTGATTTTGTGACTTTTAAATTCAGCCTGTGAATCTCTAAGAACCAGAAGAGAGCCCTTGGGACTTCTGAGCTCACTAAAGAAGCAGCTATATGAACAGGATTTGTCAGGCTGCCAATTCCCCACTTACAATCACAGGGGCTTTCTTTCTCTCTGTGCTTAATTGTGGAGTTATTTGAAGAAAAGATACTCACACCAAAAAGAAAAACAAGAGGTTTGCCATTATTGTCAAGATAGACTAAGAAGGTTTGATAGATTCCCTCACCCAAAACAAAGGACATAATATAGGAGATAATGATTTTCAA
This sequence comes from Montemys delectorum, assembly GCA_019843815.1. Classification (NCBI taxonomy): domain Eukaryota; kingdom Metazoa; phylum Chordata; class Mammalia; order Rodentia; family Muridae; genus Montemys; species Montemys delectorum. Next base: position 9,451 of record JADRCD010158100.1, read on the forward strand.
GGTAGAGATGTATGCCTATAAGAAAATGACCACAGCAGGATAAGAGCCCCATGGAAGGCACTGATAGACAATACTTGCTTCTTACACAGAACAGGGATAGTACCTGTTGTCCCCAGTCAGACTGTAAAGCCATGTGGTTCATGGGACACTGGACACTCTCAGAGGTCTTACTTTAGAGGAAGGACATAATTAGCTCTAGGACACATACTGCTCCTGTCTTTCCCAAGGACACTAGATCAAAACAAAACAAAACAAAACAAAACAAAACAAAAAGACAAGACTTTTCAGTGTAATTTCATTGTTTCCCAGAATAAAATTGTCTCCCAAAAGTACTGATACCAAAATACCTGGCACCAAGTAACATATAACTTACAGCAACTAGAATCTGAGTTTTAAATAGTTAACAGGCATGAAAAACATAGGAAAACAACATGCAATGAGAGAAAGAAAATCAATAATGGCCTAGAATTGACAAAATGTTTAGTAGACTGTAGAATTAAAATGCATATAATAACTTAGCCCATGTGCTCAAGTCAATAAAAGTAGCAGTACTACAGAAAAGTCCAAATCACTCTTTGAGCATGGAGAGCTACAATAAGAAAGGTGAAAGGTACATTATATAGCATTGATGGATTTAACATAGCAGACCAAAGAAGATGTATTAGTGAGCCTAACTAAGTGTGGGGGTTTACTGGAGCATAGGCAATTTATCAGTCAGTGGCTATACCTCTGAAGAAATGACTCCATCTCCTCCGGAAGCCATCAACATCTAATGTTCTAAGGGAGCCAAAGGGGGCTCATGAGCCACATCTCATATCTGTGCTGGAATGCCAGTGGGACCCAGCTTGTAAAGCTCTTGGGCTAGTAGCCCTAGCTGCCTTGAGCTCGTGGGGTGCAATGGCTGTGCCGTGTCCAGGAGACAGCGTTATACAATGTTTCTTGTCATCCTTTGTCTCTCATCCTCTCTCTACTATGTTACCTAAGCCTTGCAGGGCAGACTATTGCATAGCTGTCCTGTTCAGGCTTGAGCGCTCAGCAACCACTTACCCTTTACACTTTAGCCAGCTAGTAGTCTCTGAGCTAACCATCTACCTGGTTTTCAGGAGGAAGGAAGTCTTGTCAGTCAGCACAACGTGGATGAGCCTGGAGGATATTGTGCTGAGTTACAACACGATAAATGCTCCAGGACTTGACTCATGCAAAGGGAACAAAGTAGACAAATTTGTAAAAGTAGAAAGAGGAATGGCAGTTTCCAGGGACTTGGAAGAGACCACAGAGACATGACTGTTTGAAGGGCATAGAGGTTCAGATTTGCAAACTGAAAAAGATTTTATGATAATGTGAATATGTTTAACAATATTAAACAATATGCTTCTGTTTGCCTCAGATGGTCTAAACTATGTTTTGTTGGGCTTTACCTCTAACAGTATTTTTTAGATAAAAGAAAGAATTCAAATCAAAAAAGAAAAAAAAAGTAAAAGAAAAAAGTGCTACATTTTTATTTATTATTTTATTTTATTTATATTATGTTTAGGATAGTCACTCAGGTTTCTCTGGTCAGCCTTGAACATGCAACCTTCCTGTGCTTGTATCACAGGCATGTGCCACCAAGCCCAACAACTGTGCATTCTCATAGCAAAATGCTATTGGTAACCAACAAGAGCAAGCTATTCGCTAACATGGATAAATCTCAAAAGAACTATGCTGGAGTGCTAGAGATTTATGCTATTTACACATGATTCTATTTATGTGAACTTTTAGGAAGTACAAACTATTCAAGAGTGCTGAAAAACAGAACCCGTGATTTGAAGAGGAAGGAGGAGGAGTCAGGCAGGGCAGGGAGGGAGAAGCTGCAAAGGATAGAAGGAAGTATTGGGTTGTTCATGTTTACTGTCTTAATCACAATGATAGTTTCATACAAGTCAAAACTTATCAAATTATATGCTTTAGATAGGTACAGTTTATTATATGTTTTGAGATGGGTCTTAGTTATCTTAGGCTAGACCAATTTTACTGGGTAGCCCAGGATGACTTTGAACTTCTGATCACCCTTTCTTTAGTTCCTGAATGCTGGGAATGTCAGTGTGCCCAGGTTATATATGTGGTGCTGAGGATCAAGCCCAGGTTTGTCTGCAAGGTAGGCCAATACTCTACCACTGAGCTACATCCATAGTCATTTATACTTTTACCAAGCTTACTATTCAATATCTAACTTCTCCTCCATCCTAAACAATAAGTATTGTTTCTGCTGAGAGGAATGCTGAGAGTAGGGTAAATTTTTATAACGCTTCTAGAAAGCAATTGGCAGGATTCCTATAATGCTTGTATGTTTTGCTCCAGGATCCCACTTTGGCTTAAAGAAAGAATTAGAAATACAAAGTAAGCATTATAGAACTCCTTGCAGCTTCTCTCACCAACCTCAAGTAGAGGAGAATGGCAAAATATTGCTGAGAACTGGGCCTGGTGGTTCACTCTTATAATGCTAGCTATCTCAGAGATTGAGGAAGGAAGATCACAACTTCAAGGCCAGCTTACACAATGTAGTGGGATCTATCCCATTTTTTTTTTAATATAAAAAGGTCAAGAATATAGCTAAATGGTAGAGTGCTTATCTATCATGTTCAAAGTTTTAGATACCAAGACTCTCCCTATATCACCAAGAAACATGAAGATAGCTAAGGGCAGGTTGAAAAGGAAGGAACTGGGCATGGTGTTACATCTACCAAGTGGTGTTTCAGCACATGGGGCAGAGGCAGGCAGATCTCTGAGTTCAAGGCCAGCCTGGACTACAGAGCTAGTTTTAGGATAGCCAATGGCTATTCAGAGAAATGTTGTCTCAGCAAAACAGCCAACCAGCAGGGGAGAGGGAGAGGGAGAGGTACAGAGCGGGAAGGAGAAGAGGAGAAGGAGAGGAGAGAGAGTGAGAGTAAGGGAGAGGGAAAGGAGAGAGAGGAGGAGGAGGAAGAGGAGGAGGAGTAGGGGAAAGAAAAGAAACTCACAACTTAAACCACATGTGAGAAATACTTTCTACAAAGGTGAACAAGTTCCAAGAATGTCCCAGGGCACCCTCAGTGTGATTAGGTAGGGCTCTGAACAGAAGCATCCAGGTCTACGGAATACCTCTCCCTCCTCTGCCCCTTTCATTACCAGGCAACGAGCAACCAATGAGCCTGCCTTTAGGCAGGGACAATCACTGAGGAGAGGCTGGGAAGGTCCCTTGGTGGCTGTGACACCCATGTGAATCACTATGTCCCATAATCGGAGGCCGACTAAAATTCTGCCCGAGGAAGAGCACACTCTGTTTTCATCCAACAGGATGAAACAGGAAACAGGCTGGAGGTTATACTGCCCAGAACAATGTGTTCTGCATTCTCCTACAAGCAGATGAAGCCACCAAAGGTTGAAATGAAAGGAATGGAAAAAAGTATAAAAGGAAAATGGGAACCAAAATAGAACAAACTTGGCAACAATAATGTCAGACTGGAGATAGTACAAGGCAGTTGTTACTTAGACTGATATGAGGGCATATTAATCAAACAAACCTTTATGACCCTGACAACATAGGTTCTAAATCTATAAAGCAAACACAGATAGAAAACATGAGGGTAAATGTCCTCACAATCAAAGTGGGCTTTGACAGGCATTGTTCTGAATCAATAAATTAGTACATTAAAATGAAGAACATAAGGATTTGAGATAAATCTGACTCAACAAATATACTTAATAAACAGTGTTTGTTCTTTCAAGAGCACAATAAAAACCAGGAATACTGATTGTGCATTAATTAATACCTTTGAAAAGCTAGATCACGACTATACATGGTGGGACTGATTGTTCTGGCAGCATGTGTATAGTAGAAGATTGCAAATTCGATCATCAATAGGAGGAGAGGACCTCAGCCTTGTGAAGGTTCTGTGCCCCAGTGTAGGGGAATGCCAGGGCCAATAAGTGGGAGAGGGTGGGGTGGTGGGCATGGAGAGGGGGGAGGCAACAGGGGTTTGTTCTTGTTGGTTTTGTTTGTTTGTTTGTTTGTTTTTTGGAGGGGAACCTGGGAAAGGAGAAATTTACATGTAAATAAAGAAAATATCTAATAAAAAAAGAAAAGCTAGATCACATGGGCAATGCTTACTGATAACAGAAGAGTTAAAACCAGGGCAATTAGCCCTAGGGGAACAAAACAAAAGTTTCAGTTATGCTCTTTGAACCATAATCCTTGAAATTCGGACAATGAGTCAATTTCTTTGAAACATTTAAGTTGAAGAAATAAATTGAAAAAAAAAGATTTCAAAAGTCAATGTTCAAAACCAATGATACAACCATACTTGGAGAAATAGTTACCAGAATTGCACTTATTAGAAAAACAAACAGGATAAGAAAATAAATGAACTAATCTTTGAAATCAAAGTGCTGGGTCCAACTGAGCAAATAAACTCAAAGAATGTGCAGTGATACAATTCAGACAGATAAAAAGTAAGAAATGTTTGCAAAGAATTAAAAAATAAGCAAAGAAACAGTGTAATTGGTCTATAAACCCCAAAGCTATTCTTTGCAAGGGTCTTTGTGCTGGTTCTGTGTTCCAGGCTGTTTCTCTCTCTCTGCTCTGTATGTTCACCTTTCAGTCTATATCACTCTTAGGAAGGAATAAGAAAGTCCAGTGCCTACTCATCTCTATCCCTGATCAAGGGCTCTGACCACTGAGCCTGACTTCATATGCTGGGAACAGGTGGCATTTATCAGCTTATTTTATTGACAAGTGCAGCTTACTTGACTGGAACATAGCCTATGGAATGGTGCACACTAGCAGTGTGATTCTCACCTTTCTTAATGCTATGATGACCCTTTAATGCAGTTTCTCATGTCGTGGTGACCCCCAACCATAACATTTCACTGCTATTTTGTAACTGTAATTTTGCTATCACTATGAATTATAAATATATGATATGCAGAATATCTGCTATGTGACCCCAGTGGGGGGGGTCAAGACCCACAGGTTGAGAACCACCATACTAGGGGTTGTGTATAAGCCCTAGCCATTGGGGCCTTTTGTGAATGTGCTATCAAAGACCTTGTACTGGGGATGGGAGATGGTTGTCAGTAAAGTTGCTTGCCGTGAAGATGGTAGGATCTGTGTTCAGATCCCTAACACCTATGTAAAAAGGTGGACATATATATATATATATCTGTAATCCCAGTGCTGGGAAGTAGGTAGAGACAGGTGGATCTCTGCGGGAGAAGGGAGCTTGCTGGTCAGTCACTCTTGTTGGATTGACAAGATCCAGATTCAGTGAGAGAGCATACCTCAAAAAATAGGGTGGAGAGCAATAGGGGAAGGCATTTAACATTGACTCCACACACACAAGTACGCATGTGCATACACACCATCACGCACTCATGCACATAAAAAGATGCACGTACCTTGTCTGGTTTTGTCTGCCTCTGGATGGTGTGGTACATACTGTGATCTAGAGAGTGAGTATCAAGTTCAAGGCTACCCTTGGACTGCATAGTAAGTACTCTATTTCAAAATTAAACGAAACAAGCATTTACAAACTTGTGAGCTTCTTCCCTCTGGGAGAAATCCTTCTTTTGTGAATGAGCCCTGAGAACAGAGAATGCCTGTGCATACACATTGCAGTGTAGGAATTGTGCCCACATGGCCACACTTGCGTGTGTAAGGTGAGATCCCCTGATTTTCTTTGTGTTTATGTGCCTCACTTCTAGCTCCTTCTTGGTAAACAGGAGGTCCTAAAAAAATTGTGTGGGTCACTTTGACACATTGGATCACTTTGCGAGCCCTTTTCAGCACTGTAGAATGACTTGGCACTTTCTATTTGGTATTCCACCAACCAATGTTGGAGCCCTATATTTTAATGCCTCCTTGTCATCTCAATTATTAGCCCCTTGATCTTGTATTCTTATTATAGTCAAAGTGTTGTGAATGATTAAATGCCAAAGTTCTGGGCCTCGGAGGAGTCTATGGAGTCATCAAACTTACCATTCTCAACTACTTTAGAACTTGGAGCTTCAAAGAGGAAGCCTCCCCACTATGATCCTTGACTCTTCCTAATGACCACGTGGCTTCTGTTCATTTTCACTGTCCAGCTTCATCAATAGAGTAGTGTGGTGGAATATTTCTACCCTGACTCGGACCTGTGTTCCTATGGAAGTATGTCCTCTCCAGGAGGGTTACTTTCCTTCTTCACTTCAGTCATCGGACTTCTGGCAGCCTCTGCTTAGGGGCTAACACCTGGGAGCTATGACAGATGCTCTCTGTTGACTGTTGGTTTGTCTTTGAAGAAGCCGCCTGAGTACGCCCATGGCCTGAGCACGCCCGCCCATCACCTGAACACGTCCACTGCCAGAAGATCCACTGAACCTGGGGACTTTGGCACCTGAACTTTCTTTACAATATAATCTAGAGACTTGGTTTCAGTTTCTCTTGTAACTATAAAAACCCTGGCTTATTCTAAGTAAAGTTGGAGCCTTGATTGGGACGCAACTTGGCTTCGTGTTTTCTCTTTGCATTTCAAATCCTTTATTTCAGGTCCTTTATTCCCTCCTGGCTGAGAAGAACCCAGTGCATGAAACTGCGGGCAGTTTCACAGGAGAACCACTGATATACAGGGTAAGGGTTGGGATTGCATTAGGTGCTAAATAACAGAAGCATGAATGCAGAGGCCAAACCAAATAAGGCTCTGCTAAGTGGTGAAGTTATATATCCAGATGCAGAGTCAGGCTGGGGCAGCTGCTCTGAGAAGTTGTCAGGGAGCTAGGCGTCTGACCTGGGGACATAATACCTCTAAACTAACTAGTTCCTCAGTGTCAAAGATGAGATAAATGTCTGGGTAAGAATTTGCAACCTGTCTATTTCATAGACATAGAAACTGAGGACCACTGTTCAATGACTATCATCATGGTCATGATGATAACCATTCAGAAATCCTCAAACCTTCTTGTACCCAGGGATCTTGCAACCTTTAAAGCTTGGTATGATGCACATACTTCTTATCTTTAGCAAGCATCATTCTTTACTTGGAACCAAAGTCCAGTATGCCTACTAACTAGGAAGACCCAGATCTTGTCTTTCTCCCTTCCTCCCTCCCTCCCTCCTCTCCACTGACATTTCTTTTCAGCTGATCACCAGGGTCTGCTTGGTTTCTGGAGCTGACTTTGAAGTCAAATTTCCCCCACCACTTCTTTTCTTCTACTTCAGCCCGTAGGAGTGAACAGGAGGAGACTGGGGTAGGGGAATCTTTATTCTCATGGAGTCTTAGAATCTTTATCTTCTTGTTTTTGGATTTCCCATTGCACTTCACATTGGTGCTCACATACAATAATCAGTAAATATTTGTGGGTTGAAAGACTTCTTTGAAAGCTTCTAGGTGAGGTCTGGGGACACCTTGCCTTGTGCCTGGCATGATCTGCTTTCATACATACTTTGAAATATATGAGTATTAGTTTAAGCTATAATATTGAGATGATTAATTGATTGTATTAGTTAGAATACTAATATACTATGTGAAAATACCCTTGAAATATATACTTCATACAGCATATTCTTTGGAAGCTACTAGAAGCTCTACTAAGTCACAAAGTGACAATTATGGTAGTATTCAAGGTAAGTGGGCAGCTTGAATATATTTTTGAGACACTTTTCATTTATGCAATTTAGGCTATGAAAAGTTAGTAAGTTCTCATGGATGGGTAACAATGCACTAACAAACATTTAATAACAGGTTTTCTGGGGGAATCTATACAGCGTATTAATTTCTGTGTATAATTACTATCACTATGGACAAACTACCACCATGAAGCCACTGAGTCAGGATTTGGGAAGAGACATTCACAGCATTAAGCACATAGGAGCTGGCCTAGCACATCTGACTGTAAAGCCCTAAAGGGTCCTTTGTCCAGCAACTTATTCACAAGGTCCCTGCTGGCCAGCTGAGTCCTGTTATGCAATGCTATCCATTAGTCTCAGGTGAATGCTTCTTGCAAGGGGAGGTTGATGCTCTGAAAAACACAGGAAGATGGAACAGCTTGGTTTTTTGTCTACTTGCTGACAAATATTTATATATAGGACTGAGTCTGGTGTGAGTTTTTAATTCACTAAAATCTAGGTTGGGAGAATCAATTGCTCTTCTAATCACATATGAATGGCTATGTCAAGATCTGCTTACAAGAACCTAACATCATGCATAGAAAATATTCAGGCCGAATTCCAATGCTTAGGAATAAGTACTTGTTGGATAAGAAATGTGTTCCCAGTCCTTGGAAATCAAGACTGTGGCCATAAGTATTCTCTCAGACCTTGGCAGGCTACTGTGCCACTGTTATTTGGGGGGTGCTTAGCCTTGTGATTGGGTATGAGCTTGTACGAGATACTTGTCTCTGCTGTGACAAAGGTAGTGTAAGGAAGGAAGGAAGAAGGGCTTAGTTTGGCTCACAGACACATAATCCATCATGACAGGGAAGGTAGGCAGCATGAGGAGGCTGTGTCCACAGTCAAGAAGCAGAGAATGTCTACTTCTCATCTGTTTTCCTCCTTTTCATTCAGTCCTAGATCCTAATCTATTGGATGGTACCATCTACATTTAAGGTGGGTCTTCCAGTCTTCAGTAGCCTCATCTAGATTAATCTGTCACAGGCATTCCCAGACTGTTCCCATGATTATCATAAGTTACACTGAGTTCATAATCAGACTGAACAATATGGAGCTTGATATGATAGTTTTTTAAAAATGTATTTTCCTAAGTTCTCTTTTTTATTATTTTATTATTAGTTTTATTTGTTATGTGTTGAGTATTTTACCTGGATGTGTATCTATTTTTCACATCCATACTTGGTTACCGTGGAGGGCAGAAGAGGACACCAGATCTTCTGGAACTGGAATTACAGCTGCTATGCGATTGCTGGGAATCAAACCAGGTTCCTCTGGAAGAGCAGTCAGGGCTCTTAACCTCTGAGCCATCTCTCTAGTCTAGCAGTTCTCAACTTGTGGGCTGTGACCTCTTTTGAGGGTTGAATGATCCTTTCACAGGAGCCACCTAAGACCTTTGGAAAACACAGGTATTTATATTACAATTCATAACAGTGGCAAAATTACAGTTATGAAATAGCAGTGAAAATGAATGTGTGGTTAGGGAGTCACCACAACATAAGGATCTGCATTCAAGGCTTGCAGCAGTAGGAAGGTTGAGAACCACTGTGCTAGCCCCATTAATGTCAGATCCCATACTACAGTAGCTTTCTATTACCTGGAATTGCTCACAGCAGGTGTCTTGGTTCAGCTCCCCCTCAGAAGCAGCTTGAAGACAAGATTTCAGAATTTGTCTGCTTGGGAAGTTGGCACAGAGCATAAGGAGTGGGAAGACACAAGGAAGGGAGAAGAGTGGAAGGGACACTAAAGAGTGCTTTATGTTGGGGACCATCCCTTTGCAGTCCCTCTGAGACACTGGCTAGAACACCATCAGTGGTTCTACCCAGGGACAAGAAAGCCGATGTATTCATTTATCAGCTCCCAGGCCTTGTTGGCTCAAGAATCAAGCAAAGTCTCAACTCTACTGGCAGAGAGAAATGCAAGGATTTGGGATGAAAGCCTGCTGTGTCCTGAAATTGTCTCCTTAGGACTTTGACTGTTGGTGGATTCTAGCCACCAGCAGGAAAGATTGGTTGCTTGTAGCAGAAGAGTCTCCCCAGTACCATGGTTGTATCCAGTGACTTCCTTCTGCCAGGTCTTTATAGGGCAGTGGGGACAGGAGGTTTATTAGAGTCCTCTATAGTGTCACACACTTAATAGGTATGTATTATAAAGGAGACTTAAAGTACTGGCTTACATGATGGGGGCTGGGTAGTCAAACAGTGGCTATGTGCTGTTAAAGGGGATGCTTAATCAGTTAAGTCAATGCCTCAGCAATACCAATCCAGGACTGAGAACTGGAGGATTTCTGGAGAACTGCTGGTCGCTTTGGAAGACTGAAGAAAATAGATTCTTGTGTCACGGGAAGAAATGCAGCTACAGCTGCAACAGGATGGACATGCTCACAATCGAGAAGATACTTGAGCAGGCCTCTAGATCTGGGCTTCTGCTAGAAGGTGCCATCCAGTCTGATGACGGTCTTTTCTCCCAAGTTAATCCTTCCTGGAACTTCCCTCACAGACCTGTCCAGAGGCATGTCCTTTAGTTGATACAAGGGCCAATCAGATTGTCAATCAAGATTAACCATTCCAGGGCCACACTCCATCCTACTCCACTCTACAATAGCCAGTCTTGTGTTGGAAGCAGATGGTAAGTAGACTCCCAGATATGGACAGTCTGAAGGAGAAATAGTGATTGCTCCCTACTTTCTGACTATTCTTTTGTTGGCTTTGAGAGACTATTAGCTCCTTGGGTACTTATAATCCCTACTTTCCTTCATTGCAAAGAGCAACTCAATTGGTTCCAGAACTTTCCTTAAACTTACAAGGAATCCTGGGATACTACAAGATCCCAAGCGTTGCTATTATTATTCCTTCACATAGCGGGAGAGCAATACAGAGAGCCACGCTGCCTGTGCCCAGGCTTTTTTGTAGTACTTGAGAGCTCTTATCTTAGCAGGCAGTGACTTCATAGACTCCCAAGAGCTCTTCCAATTGGCTGGGGCCAAATTATTTAAGTGAACATCAGCTTCTCTCTCCTAAAAAACTGACTTGTAAGTCTACCTCATGATAATCATTTGTCTTTCTCCACACACTGTTTGGCAAGCCTGGCCACTTTCAATCTGTGGATCTCAGTCTTCTCTTGTTGTATCCCTGTCATCATAGTTCAATACAGAGGTTGGGTTTTCTGCCCCAGAGATAGTTAGTTCTGGCTGATATTTACACAACATTAAACCTTTTTTCCCCTGAGACAAATACAAAGAGAATATCCAGTTGGTGAGATGAAGTGTTTCTTTTTTTTCTATGGAAGTTTGTACCATGTTTGCTTTCATTTTCCATATTTTTCTAATGAAGGTGGGAAAAGAAAACCCAAATCTTATAATAATCTGTCAGTATGAAAGAACAAGAGCTCCACAGGAAAGATAAGAGAAAAAAAATCATTCGTCAGCCCTCAGGGCAGGTTTTAAAGGAAGTACACAGCTTCATTTCTGTCGAAGAACCACTTTGAATGGATGAAAAAAAAAGATGTTCCTACCTTGACATAATAGGTTCCCTTTGTAGCTAACAGCTTGGGCTTTTTCTGCACCACGGACCTGAAGGGTTTTCAGTGTTAATAAAAATAAGTTTTCCTGATAATGGTTTTTGGTGCACTGTATGCAAGCATGTGCTGTTCCTACTGCTTGCTTAAAAAAGGGACTAGAATATGGAATGCATTATACAGAGGAGCCAAAAATAACATCTGTCTCGCAAAGGAGGGGAAAGATTTCATTTCATATCGTTCCTTATTTGACGGCGCCTCCCCCCTCCCTTCTGGAGAATTACAGTTTTGTATAGTTTACAGAAATAACATTTAAACATGGCATGTGATTTTAGACTCTAATGGGATCTACTTAATAAAACACACAAGCAATTAGAGAACTCCATTGTAATCACTTCTGAAGCCTCAGGAGCTGCCCATCGGTGGGGCTCGTGATGCGATGCCTTCTCAGCCTTCCTTTCTCACTTGGGGAGCTTAAAGAAGGAAACCACTGCTGCCCACGCTGTGTGTACAGACCACCCTTACCCTATAGACCATCCTTACCCTATAGACCACCCTTACCCTATAGACCACCCTTACCCTAT
>JADRCD010158101.1:0-18731 GCA_019843815.1 Montemys delectorum
CGTCTGAGTATGAGAAATTTAAGAAATTAATACCCATGCTCTGTTGAGGATAACTAGGAAATTTGGACACTAATGTAAAACATTCTTTCCTTGATGACACAAAATTACTTAAGTCCTATTAATAATTCAGAGTTCAGAGTCTTAGCAAAGCACAAGAGACACTAGAGCTTTGTTTTTCATAAAATGTTAAATGAGTCCTGAGGGGATAGTGAGAGACTCAAAGCTAAAGAGAGACAGGTCAGAGGGTCTAATCTCACCCACCTATTATCAATCTTTGTTATTGCCTTGACAGTGGTTTGAATCCTGAAGTGCTTCATCCCATCAGGAATGTGAACCAGGAATCAGACAACCTCCTACAGGGAAGGATCCTTACTTCATGAATTTCCATAAAATTTAACCAAAATGGTTTCAAAATGCTAGGATAGCACTTTCCTAGAAAAAGATAATTAGATGCTGTCCACAAAAACGGTAGCATCGCTATGAAACAGCTCCAATAAATTACAAATAAATTATCCATGGAGAAAGCCCATATCCAAAGGTGACCTATTATATAAATCCATGTGTTTTTAGGAATGTAAAATCCATATATAAATAAATGCAAATAAATTTTTAAATAAGATATATAGATATGGATAATGTTGTGCATATAATGGCAGATATTGAGATAGTGACAGATATTGAGATAACGGCAGAATTCAGAACAGAGTGTGAGGCATTGTAAGTCGCTATAAAAGTGTGAAAGGAGGAAGATTTGTTTGGTGATAAGAAGTTGTACATCTCTAGTCAAATTATGAACAGATTAGTATCTAACTGTTCCTGACATATATGGAAAGGGAAAATCATCACCACTAACCAATAAACTGAGATTTAAGCCACAGTGAAATGACACGCCCAACCACCAGAATAAATGTCAAAACAATGAACAAGAGGTTTTTGTAAATTTTAAAGCAACCAAAACCGCATATACTGAATAAGGTGATGCAAAATAAAACAATCAATTTTGACAATTCATTTAAGCACAAAAATTAAACATGACCCAGAAATTTCCTTGGATTTTTCTCTACAGTGATGTGTGTACATGACTTAAAACCAAAGTCCATGCAAGAAACTGTCAATCAACAAGAGAATAGATAAGTGTATTACAAAACATTAGTATGTTGAAATGCAGATAGTAAATAAACTAGAATTGTATTCAGAATGGATAAATCTCACAAAGATAATTATGAAGTACAGAGAAAGTTTGTCTGTATTTATAAATAAGATGGTTTTCTTTTCTGAGCAAATTTTGTAAAAGTTGGGACCCTGGAATAATTGCCTTAATAGTTAATTACAACTACATGAAAAGTGGGAGAACTATAAAATGACTTTCTTTGGCTCCAGATATTGAATTCCAGAAGTAGGTATTTTAAGAGAAGTGTCATCAAATGCCTTGGAAACAGTTGTACTATCAAAACCTGGAGACAGGCAGAGATGTTTGGCACTGGGAAGTGTATTTATAAGTTACCCAGAAGATGCTCCAACATGTAATAAGGACACATGCTCCATCATGTTCATAGAAGCCTTATTTATAATAGCCAGAAACTGGAAACAGCCCAGATGTCCCTGAACAGAGAAATGGATACAGAACTTGTGGTACATCTACACAATGGAGTACTACTCAGTTATTAAAAACAATGAATTTATTAAATTCTTAGGGAAATGGATGGATCTGGAGAATATCCTGAGTGAGGTAACCCAATCATAAAAGAACACATATGGTGTGCACTCTCTGTTAAGTGGTTATTAGCCCAGAAGTTTGAAATACAGGAAGAACAACCCACAAACCACAAGAAACTCAAGAAGAAGGAAGACCAAAATGTAGACATTTCATTCCTTCTTAAAAGGGGAAACAAAATACCCACAGAAGGAGTTGCAGAGACTAGCTATGGAGCAGAGACTGAAGGAAGGACAATCCAGCCTGATATAGCTGTCTCCTGAGAGGCTCTGACAGTACCTGACTAATACAGAAGTAGAGGCTCACAGCCATCCATTGAACTGAGTACACAGTCCCCATTGAAGGAGTTAGAGAAAGAACCAAAGGAGCTGAAGGGTTTGCAGCCCCTTAGGATGAACAACAATATGAACTAACTAGTACGCTCAGAGCTCCCAAGGACTCAACCATCAACCAACTATACATGGTGGGACTGATTGTTTTGGCAGCATGTCAGATTGCAAAGTCGATCATCAATGGGAGGAGAGGCCCTTGGCCCTGTGAAGGTTCTTTGACCCAGTGTAGGGGAATGCCAGGGCCAATAAGTCGGAGAGGGTGGAGTGGCAAGCAGGGGAAGGAGGGAGGCAACAGGGGTTTGTTCTTGTTTTTTGTTGTTGTTGTTGTTTTTTTTTTTTTTTTTTTTTTTTGGAGGGGAAAATGGGAAAGGAGAAATCATATGACATGTCAATAAAAAAATCTAATAAAAAGAGATTAAACAGGCTAACTGCTAAGTTCAAAAAAAAGTTAGCATGAGAACCCATGAATCTTGTGTCTAAGGAGTAAAGTTTGATTTCTTCCATTCATTTTGGGAGGGAAGAACAAGCTTTTTGTTTCTTTTTTAAATGTGTTTGTTTGTTTGTTTATTGTGAGCAGATAAAATCAAATTTCCTTTGTTTCTGACAAGTAAAGATTTCCAAGTTTTCAAGTACAGCAGAACTCTGTTAGCTTTCTGTCAGTGTAATAAATACTGGAGGTAATCCAATTTTAGAGAAAAGCCAGTTGATCAGGTTTAGCTTTGGAGATTTCAATATTTGATTGTTGGTCCACATTACATCAAGCCTTACAATAAGCACATGGTGGAACAAAGCCATTCAAGTCACAGCTAGAAGAGAAATGATGGGAAAAGAAAATTATTATTTAAGCTATCTTTGTTTTGTTATTTGTAATTATACACACACACACACACACACACACACACACACATACACATACACACACACACACACACGCACGCACACTTCTATATATAGGCTTTTATGCAAGTGAAAACATGCATGTATGTTTCCAAGTATGGTGGTTTTTTTAATTTAACATAGTAATTTTCAGTCACATGATTTTTAAATATGCAACAATTTGTTTTCCTTACAACTGCATAAAATATCGTTATGTATATGAACCTTATTTTCTTCATCCTTTTCTTTATCTAGTGATAGAGATCTAAACTGGTCTTATTTCTTGGCTGTTGTAGTACAACAAGAATAAGGATAGATATGTAAGTATTACTGTGGTACATTGACTTTAGGGTCTGTCTGTTATGTACTAAGAATTATAGTTGGATCATACTTGAGTTCTATTTTAGTTCCTAGAAGAACCTCCGTACTAACACCCTTATGATTGGACTAGTTCATGTTCCCATAAGCAAAGAACAAGGCTTCCTTTTGCCCTATATCCTTACCAGTATCTGTTGTAATTTGTTTTCTTGATAATAGCCATACTGACTGGAGAGAGATAGATTCCCAATGAAGCTTTAGTTGCACTTCCATAATGACTAATAGAATTCAGCAGTTTTAAAAATACACTGTTCATTTGTCTTTCCCAGCTTTGAGAACTATCTATTCAGTTAGATAACCCATTAACCTGTTGTACCATATCATTGTTCAGGAGGCACCTCAGCATAGACCCATTGAGATTCTCCCTCCCCTTGCCACATTACACCACATTATACCACCATTTTGGAAACATAGCAATGTTATTTATTGTTCATTTGTATTTCCCAGTTTTGAGAATTATTCAGTTAGCTAACCTACTCAATTAATTAGGTGATTTGATTACACGGCATTTAATAGTTGCTATCTTAATATATCCTAGACATCCCCTATATGATGAGCAGTTGGCAAAATATTTTGTTCATATTGCATTCTTCTGAGTTATTTCTTTTGTTGTATAGAAGCTGCTTAATATTGTGTAACACCATTGGATGATTCTTGACGTTATTTCCTGTGTTAATGAGGCTCATTTCAGAAAATCTCTGCGTGTGCTGTACCTGAGAGGTTTTTGTGTTTATTTGGTTCAGTTTCAATGCTTAAGGTCTGATATTAAAGTCTTTGATCTATTTTGAGCTAATTTTTGTGAAGAATGAGATCTGGTCCTAACTGGGAAAATTCAGGGTCTTTTCCAACATTTTATTCCTTTTACACATGCTGTTTTTCTACTAGCATATATTTATGACACCTTTGTCAACCATCGGGTGACTGTAGTTGTGTGGAGTTATTTTTATATCTTCTACTCAATTCCATTTGTCTCTTTCTGTGAGAAGTATTGTGATGATACTGTTACCATGGCTCTTTAGTGTAATTTGAAATCAGCTATTGTTGACACCTTCCTCTTTCTGTTAAGGAACGTTTTAGTTATTGGGGATCCTATATGCTTTCATATGAATGTTATATGACCTGTGCAGTAGAATATTGAAATTAACCACTATTATTATGCCAGTACTTGTCTGAGATTTAATGTCCATTAGTGTTTGTTTACTAATAGCTCGGGAAGCCTCAACCCTATGCCAAAGCACACTGATTGGTTATTCTACACATCCTGAAACATTACACAGAGAGGTAACTTTATGTAGACTGAGCAGTTGTGTGTGTGTGTGTGTGTGTGTGTGTGTGTAAAACAGTAATTAAAGAAAAAGAAGACAAAAAGTAAAATAAATTATGTAGTAGTTTCCTTTATCTTCTGACAATTTTGATTTCAAGTATGTTTTTTTTTTCTCATTAGGTATTTTCTTTATTTACATGTACATTTTCCCTTTCCCATCTTCCCCTCCAAAACAAACAAACAAACAAACAAACAAACAAAAGCAAGAACAAACCCCTTTTGCCTCCCCCTTCCCCATGCCTGCCACCCCACCCTCTCTCACTTATTGGCCCTGGCATTCCCCTACACTGGGGCACAGAACCTTCACAAGGCCGAGGTCCTTTACTCCTATTGATGATCAAATTTGCAATCCTCTACTATATACTTGCTTCCAGTACAATCAATCCCACCCTGTATAGTCCTTGATTTGTGACAGGGTTTCTCTGTATAGGACTGGCTGTCCTGGAACTCACTCTGTAGACCAGGCTGGCCTTGAACTCAGAAATCTGCTTGCCTCTGTCTCCCAAGGGCTGGGATTAAAGGGATACCACACCACTGCCTGGCTTCCAATCTGTTTTATCAGAGAACAAAACAACAACACTAGCTTATCTCTGGCTTCTTCGCCTGATCCATTGCTTTCTGTGTGTGTGTATTTACAATTCTTTAATCCAGTTAGGCAGTCTGGATGTCTTTTTGTTTAGCTGAAGCCATTTACTTTGAAAGTCATTACTGAGAGAGGTTTTCTAATCCCAGTAATTTTTTTTGATGTTTTTTCTAATTGTTTGAATTATTATATGCCATTTCTTTCCTTCCTTCTTAGTATTAAGAGTTCTGATCGACTGTGCTTGATATGATAGATTCCATCATTCTTTCCTCGTTTATGTATTCCTTTCACAAAATGTATTTATGTGCTTTTATGATTGAGAGTTTCTTCTGCTGCTGTAAATAATATTCCTGCTAAGTCTGTGACCATAACATGCTTGTCTTTATTATAAAGGGTATTGAGATTCCCTGGGATCACACAGTCCAAAATGACTAGGGAAACAGGTAGGCTAACTGCAGATCTTCACTTCTTCTTCCTCTTCTCCAAATCCAATCGTTCCGTCTCATCCCCAGCTCTGAAGCAAACCTGCTTCAGCCTTCCCAACCTTCTTGTTGCTATCTCAAACTCAGAAGATCACGTAGACCTTTTTCCCCCATTGTTTCACTGTTCGTTGTTTGTCCTAATCCCCAACCACAGCATGCATTACCTCTTGCCACTCCAGCCAGAGAAGGAAGCAGGCTAACTCATCTCTCCTCCCAATCCAATCCCCCAACACACTGCTACACTGTCCTGTAGCGGACCACAAAGGTTGTGTCCCTTCCTCTCCTCTCCCACACAGATTTTCTTCCCCAGCATTCCTTCCTGCAACTCATCCCTTTATCACAGCCCACAATTCCAGCTGGTATTCCCTGGGGCATTCCCTGAGAACCCACCAATCAAGCCTGCTAATAATGTAAGTAGGCGAGAAAAACAGAATGTCAAGCTCCCTCCTCTCCTTCAAGCTCCCTTTTCTCCTCCAAATTGAAACCTCAGTTTCATAACCTGCTCTGTATCGGACTACCTATTGTGACCTCTCCTCACTCTTTTTACAAGGGACTAAGTATATCCTGGTGGAAACTCTGTTTTTCTCTCTCCTGTAGACTGACATAGACTTCTGCTTACGTAGAAACACATTCTAGTAGTTACAATGGCAGCATCCCAGAGAATTCTTTACAAGGCAATAACACAGGCACCACAAACTCCTAAGAGCTGCAAGGTCCAAAAACACTCAAAGACCCCAGACTCAGATAATATGCAAAGACAAGGAGCATTCTGCAGAAATATCCAGCATTCAGGGTCAACCATTCTTCAAAATGGTGATTCCAGACAAAGGCCCACAAGCTTCTTATAGGGAACCAAGGGAATTCTCTGGAAGGATTAGGTAATCTAAAACTTCATTTGTGGGTACTAGGGGGTCACAGGTAATCAGTGGTCTGAATTCCTATGTCACAAACATTTAACCATAGGGCTGCCCAGCACTGATGGCTCATTCACAGACAAGATATTTCCCCATTTTTGTGGTTATCCCCAGGCCGTTTTTAGGGAAGGAGTTTTATGATCTTGTTTCTGGATTTTATGGTCTGTTCCTAGAGCTGGTACCTTATGGTCTAGTTCCTGGGACATATGGTCTGTTTCTGGAGCTTCCTTTTGAAATCAGGCCTGGGTCTTAAATGGAGACAAATGGTGTTTATGTCATCCTTTATCCTTTCAGAATCAAATAGGGCACCAGAAACCAAAGGAAGAAAATACTCACCCAACAAAGATAAGACCAGAAATTATAATAGTCCCAACCTCACAAACCAGAAGCTAGGGTAAAAACGCAATCAGTAATAGTCAGGACAATATGTTTCTACTAGAGCCTAGCAGCCATAGCACAATAGGCTCTGAGTAGTACAAATAAAGCAACAAGACAAAGACCTTAAAATAGTCTTTGTGAACAATATTTGGGGCCTTTACAGAGGAAATAATTCCCTTAAAGGAATCTATGAAAGCACCAACTAACAGTAGAAGGAAATGAATAGCAATTTGAGATGTGAAAGAAGAAAAAGAACCAATAAAGAAAACCCCAAACTGAGTGAAATCTGGAAAATAAAGATCCAGGAACCCATATAAAACCTTAGAGGCAAGCTTCATCAAACAGCATTTAAAAGATGGAAAAGTCAATCTCAGATACTGAAGAAAAGATAGAAGAAATGGATACCAAATAAAGAAACTGTTAACTATTAAAATCTCCAAACACAATGCATCCAGGAAATCTCAGACACTATGAAAAGACCAAGTATAAGAACAAATAGAAATAGAAGGGGAAAAAGGGGGAGGGTTAAAGGTACAAAAATATTTATAATAAAATCAAAGAAGAAAATTTCTCTAATTTAAAGAAAGACACTGCTATCATGGTACAATAAGCATATAGTATACCAAATAGACTGAACCAGAATAGAAAATCCTCCAGAACATAATAATCAAAACACGAAATGTATAGCACATAGAATATTAAAAAGTGCAAGGGAAAAAGAACAATTACCATCTAAAGGCATACCTATTAGGATAACATGTAACTTCTCAATGGAGATCCTAAAATCCAGAATGGCCTGGATAGAGCTGCAGACTCAAAAGGATCACAAGTGTCTGTCCAGAACTATACCCAGCAAAACGTTCAATCTCCATAGACGGATAAATGAAGACATTCCATGATAAAATCAAATGTAAGCAATATCTATCTAAAAAGCCAGCCCTACAGAAGCTACCAGAAGGTAGACATCAGCCTGAAGATGTTAATTCCACCCAGAGAACAAAAAACATATATAACCCCAGAGCAGCAAATCAAAAAGAGGGGGAAAATAAGCACACACACCATACTACCACAAAACGGCAGGAATCAACAAACACTGTGCTCACTGATACTCTCAACATCAACGGTCTCAATTACAAATTAAAACAAAACAAAACAACCAAACAACCAAACAAACAAAGACAAAAACAGACTAATAGAATGAATGTGAAAACAGCATCCATCCGTCTGCTGCATCCAAGAAAATGACCTGGACATCAAGAGTAGACTTCATCTTGAGGTAAAAGACTGGAAAAATACATTCCAAGAAAATGGGCCTAAGAAGCAAGCTGGTGTAGCCATTTTAATATGTGACAGAATAGACTTCAATCCAAAACTATTCAGAAGAGATAGAGAAGGACACTATATACTAACCAAAGGAAAAATCCACCTAGAGGACACTGCAGTTCGTAACATTTCTGCACCAAATATAAGGACACCCAAGTTCATAAAAGAAGCATTGGTATAACTTAAATCACATACTAAATCATAAATAATAAATCATATTAACCCTCACATACTGGGAGTGGTTGACATTAATACCTGACTCTTACCAAAACTCTCACCTTACAGACTATGTAGACAAAACTAAACAGAAAAATGTTAGAGATGACTTCATAAACCAAGTGGACCTAACAGATTTTCACAGAATATTTCACTCAAACATTTATGGGATTCATAATTGTCCAAAGAAGTGGGTTTCTGTCTTAGAATATAATTTCTTGGGTTTTTTTTTCCTCTCTTTGTTTGTTTTTTCCTATTCTTATGTTGTGTGTGTGTGTGTGTGTGTGTGTG
The DNA here is from genome assembly GCA_019843815.1 of Montemys delectorum. Lineage (NCBI taxonomy): Eukaryota > Metazoa > Chordata > Mammalia > Rodentia > Muridae > Montemys > Montemys delectorum. Next base: position 8,812 of record JADRCD010158101.1, read on the forward strand.
TGTGTGTGTGTGTGTGTTTAATTTTATTATAATCCTAGGACTCCTGTTTTTTGCTTTTTTTTTCTAATAAGACACAGAAAAGGGTTAACTCAAATGGGAGAGGAATTAGGAAAGAAGTGGGTTGGGTAGAGGAAGGGAAACAACGGTAATCAGGATATAATATATGAAAAAAGTTATTTTACATAAAAGAAAGAATGCTTTGGTGGTTACTCCTTGCAGGTTTTAGTGTTGTTTTCTTGCTTTGTATTTCTGATAGGTTTATCATATCTTTTCAGAAATTCTTTTCTCTGTTTATGTGTGGTTCTAAATAACTCATGCTTTATTTTATTTCTTTTTCTAGATTTGGGGAACTTTCTGCTATGATTTCATTTCTATTTTTTTTATACATAACTTTCATATTTATTTCAGTTCTTTCTGCTGTCCTCTGGATTCCGAAGTTTGTCATGCTTATTTATTTACTCATCGATCTCATTCTCCATCCTTGATATCCACTGGTGGAGGAATCTTAGAATGATGTTTTATTGTATTTTTATATTTGATTCATTATGTTTTTCATTTCTAACATATACTTTTTTTCATAAGTCTGTTTCCTTGATCAGATTATTTTCATATTGCGGACTTTTTTACTCATTAGCTTTTCTGACTTTCCTTCCCCTCTAATTTGCTGAGCTTCCTGTCCGGGTGATAAATCAAATTCATCTGCTTGTTTGTATCATCTAGAGGTCTTAGATCATTTTTTCCCAGAAAAGTTTTGGGAAAACTTTCATTTTACCAGCCACACTATTTTGAGTACAGTCATTGCAGAGTCATGGTCTTTGGGTAGCACAGTCATTGTGTGGAGTTATGGTCTTCCTTTCTAATGTTTGTTTTGTTATCTGTTGTGATTTTCTCTTCTGTAGGCATGTGTATCTATCTCTATCTATCTCTATTTATCTATCTATCCATATATATATATATATATATATTGGCTTATATTCTGTTTAAGTGAACACGTGTATGTGTGTACGTGTCTATACTTTTCAGAAGTTCTCTATGTTTGTTTGTAGTTCTAAATAACTCTAACTAAATAATTAAACAGCAGAAAATTCTCCAAATATAGACAAAGAAATATAAAATTAAGCATGGTTATTCAAAGATACAAATAAACACAGAGAACTTCTAAAAGGATATATATACATATACTTATATATACATACATGTTTATATATACATACATAATAATTTTTACTTTTCTCAATGGGTGGCTTATTGAACAGCCTACACTAGAAGCTCAAACCCTAGTATCTTTCAGGAAGGAGTAAACAAACTGCAATTAGATGTGTCCTCAACTCAGGTCCTCCTCTTGGGAACTGTGTGGCTAAAGCTGTATTAAGCTTAGTGTCTTTGTTCTGATCTTTAGTCATCAACACTATTTAAGATGATTCAACACTCTGTCTCTATAACTTCTAGTTTCTTTGTTTTGATAACAAGTCTCACTATATAGGCTTAGCTGGCCTAGAACTCTTTGTGTAGACCAAACTGGCCTCAAATTTATAGAGATCCTCCTGCCTCTACCTCCTACATGTTGGAATTAAAGGTATATGCTACTGCTACAAGTGCCTGAGGATGTATAACATACCTTTCTGGACACTCAATACAATACAGGTGGTGGGATGATTATCACACAGATTTCTGTGTAAACTCATGAACAACATTTGATACTCCACAAATATTTTCAACAGTTTCTGTGCTGAGTGCTTAGAGAGAAAGTAGTGAGCTAAGTTGACAACCTCCCCAACCACCAACTCTCAACCACTTACAGTCTGATGAAGAGCTCACAAATTAAACAAGAATCAAAACATTACTTCATAAATGTTATAATAAGTGGACTGGATAATGAAAGGGAAGCACACTAGACTACGGCTATCTTGGATTCAGGAGAAGAAGGCAGATTTCTTCATAATATAGCATTTAAATGAGATGTTTAAAGGAAGAAACAGGCCATTAAATATGTGTGCATACATCAACAGCAGACATCATCTTTGAACTTCTAAACTAAGGTGCGTAGGCTTGACTATAAAATCTACAAAGCAAAGCATGTTGATGGCTTTTAAGTAGGAGGATAATACAATCTTACTGCAATTTTGAAGAGTTTGTCCTGGAGAAGAAAATTGAAGATGAGATAGTCTAACATCATCATATAGCCTATACACATTCAAGTTCAACAAAAGTGGCAATAGAGTTTAAATATAAAGATACAGATGAGTTATATGAAAGAGATACACCTTGTAAACCCTCAGCAGGATGAAATAGTCAAGGCTATGAGAAAACGGAAACAAAAACATATTACCCTAAAATGATAATAGTGATGGAAGAAGAATAGGGTTGGTGGCATAGCTTAGTGATGGAGCACCTCCCTAACATTTACAAGGCACTGGATCCAGTCTCCAACAGTGAAAATGAAGACAGAAATATCAATATGTCAAGATGATACACAGATACACAACAATACTGATTGGATGTGCTCCATATTTATTTGTGTATTTAGGTTTGTGGTTCAAGTCATTGGAGTAGGTGTGGGAATAAACTTGTGTTCATTTCAAGGTGGAGGAACTCAAGTGTCTGAATACTCTACCTGCTAAACTATTCTTTTTCTCTCTACATGATTTTGAAACAATCTTGAGACCACAGTTTGAAAGTAGCCTGGGTCACTGATTCAAAATTTAAGTGTCCACAGGACACTTAGATATGACCATACAACCAACTTCTATTCTTGTGCAAAGAATTGGGGTGTGGTGCATCTGAGTGGCTTGGCTCTGTAATTGCAGTAGGCCACAAAGGAAATCAGAAAATGTGATCTCTATTGGCTCATTGGCCCAGTGAAGAGTATGGTTTATACATTTTATGTATAGTTTAATGTCTTTTAATATTAAAGTAATAAATACTCTATTTTTTCGTGATATATCTTTATTAGTAATCTACTGGGTATTATTACTTAACTTAAACTAAGTATCTTTACATACTTAAACTAAGCTATCTTTCTTTGGATATTTTTTTCTCATACCCTTTCCCTTTTCCTCTAAAGTAGGCATATATGAAAAGCATAACATTTTATGACTTTATTTCATAATTTTAAATGAATATCCTTTGAATGAATATCTAAGTTGGAGTCTTATAAATACATAGGCATACATCTATAGAGTTGAGTGTATGTTGATGTATGTATATGTCTTTGTAATGTTTCAAGGGGATATACAAAAAAATACTAGGGGAAATGACTCCACATTTTAAAATTTCAGTACTATTTCTTAAACAGCGTTTCTGGATGGTTGGATTTTATAATTTATAATTTTATGTCCTAAAAGCAAGTTAAGTTTTTAGTCTTCCCCAAGCCTATAAGATTATGAACCTTTCATGTTGTACAGAGCATCTTATAGAACTAGTGCTATATAAAATAAACCTTGGGATATGCTGTTGCAAAATAACATTTTTCAAAGTCAAGTCAGAGAAGAACATTTCATATTTAGATTTATGTGTTTCAAGCCTTCATGATTTACTCTATATTGCTCTATCAGGCTTTTCTCTGTATGTAATCCACTATGTTATGGGAAACCTTCCATAATCAGATGTGTCAGTAGTATTTCCCTAAAATGTCATTACACATATGCAGACTTCAGCATTTCTCTACTAATGTAGGACCTATTGTCATTGGACCTCTTTTGAATCATTTCCTTTTTTCTGTTTGCTTAGTCTAGGCACTAATCATCTCATGTGTACAACTGCAGCGATCTGCTAGTTACAACTTGCTTTTGATCCTGAGCATTTAATAATTCCCTTTCCTAATGCTTAATCTTTATAAAAATAAAACCCAATTATAACACTATCTTTCTTAACATTTCATACTAGTTTGCACTGCTCAAATTTGACTTGCTTAGCATTAGTAACCTCTCCACATCTTTATGAAAAATGCTGTTTGTTTCCTATCCTTAGAAATATTTAATTATTAATCATTTAAATATTGCTTCCTTTTTGCTATTGTTACACCCCAAGCATATTTCTATAAGTTCTAGAATTCCAAGGTCTATTCTTTCCATCCCTGACTCTTCTTTCTCTTACTCACTTCTTTCTGCATGTCTGTCAGTTTATTCACACATCTAAGGGGAGTGCTATATTCAGTCTTCTATTTGTAGCTCAGTGGATAACTGGGAGTCCTTTGGAATTGGCTTTCATATTAAGGTTAGTGTTTGTCACTTAGCTTTGTGACTGAATAGCTTTTTTTAAATGTGCCATAGTTTAATTTCCTTACTGTAGTAGAGGAGTGATTGTAATACAATTTATCTACTATGATTCAATAGAATTAAGTAAAAATAGTCAAAGAAATTTCAATAATGTCTAACATTCATTTAGCAATCAAATATGTCATTCATTTTGTAACTTTTAGTTTTAATTGCTTTTTACCTGTTTTCCTCTACCCATCTACTTGTTTAGCCCATCAATTATTTCTCATAATTGCAGTAACTATCTTTACTTTTTCTCCTGTTCATCACCAGCTGTGCGTGTTCTTATAAATGTATTGTTCTTCCTTAACCATCCATGGATAATAACTACAATCTGCTCAATTTTACAAAAATACCAACTTTTATTGTTCTGTTAATTATACTTTGTGTGTGTGAACTTTTAATCTTTCTTCTGTGATGTGTCTTTTTGTCTTTTCTCAGATTGTTGGTTATTTTCTGTTATCCTTATCCTCGAAGTAAAACTGTCCCTTGGACTGGATCTATCATATGTTTTGGAAAGCTTCCTTGAAGTGACTATATTACTTCATTCACAGCTCATCTGTGACATTGTTTCTGATGCTGGTCCTGCTGACATTCTTCCAAGTTTCTGAAGTAGCTTTTCCTTTCTGACAAAGTTCTGCTTGCTCCACCCAGTGCTTGTGTCTTCTTTATCTGCCATTGTGGTCTCCAGTCTCATGAAGTACGTGAAATTCAACCCAATTTCTCACATGTTCACTCACCAATCTACTTTCTCCACTTACACAGATTGGTTCTAAACTTTACTCCAACCCCCACGCTGTCATTCCAGAGACTCACTGCATCCCTCTGCCTTGGCTGGGCGGTAGCTTACTACATAAGGTCTTGCAACCATTCTTCATCCTGCTTAGAACTGATCACTACTTTGTTTCTCGGTATAACTTGATTATTTAACTCATATCAAAGCACAATTGTCATATTGCTTTACTTATTAGCCTTTGGAAAGGGGGGAACTTCAGTCATAAGTTAGCCCTTGATCTCCCACTTGCTGTTAAGGGATATCTTTCAGTTTGCTGAGATTGGGAACACATAAAATTAAAAAAAAAAATGAAAAGCTGAGAAAAGTTTAAATTGAGCTGTATTCAAAAGGAATTAGAGGGAGGCAAGCCTAGTGAGGCAAGGAGGTTGGGAGCAAATATTTGAGCAAGAAGGAGTAAAGAAGGAGAAAGGGGAGAAGGGAAGAAGTCACAAAAACAACAGTGAGAGGAGAGTAGGAAAGATTCTTCCTGAATGAGAAGGGAGGATGCAAAGAACAGCAACAACAAAAACACATTAAGACATTTTCAGTACAGGTAGTTCTGGATCACTAACTTCTGAAGATTCAAGTAAAAAGCCAATAAGATAGTTTGACCACCTGAGTTCTATTACCAGGACCCACATCATAGGAAGAGAACCAACTCCCAAGAGTTGTCTTCTGACCTCTGCTGACTTACCATAGCATACAATGCCCACTTTCCCCACTCCAAACAAATACATAGAATAATAAAAAGTGTAATGGAATTTTAAAATTTCTCTTTATGATTAATTACCACAGTGATTGTATGCATAGCACAAGCATAATACCTGAGATATGTGCTTGTTATACATATAATAAACTGTAAAAAAATTATTAAATTGGGATAATTAGTACACCAAATTTTCTAATATATTAATTAAGAATTTATTAATTCTGTGTGGAGAGAATATTCAAAGTCTTCTTGCAATTTTGAGATATGTAACCAGAATTCAGAATTTTTAATAACTATATTTTACACTCAATAAGAAACTTCCATATTCTTGTATCTCCAACTTCTGGCACCCATGTTCTACTCCTAAATGAGATCTATTTTTCCAGATATTTTAGGGATCTGAAATCATGGATATTCATCCTTTAGTTCCTGTATTTTTTAATACAATGTCCCTCAGATTTAGCCATGTTTTTTTAAATAACAGATATACTTCTATTGCTTGTAATAGAATTCCATTGTATATACATATTTTTCATTTTCCTTTCATTTATTATTGAACACCTGGCCTTTTATTTGTTTTTATTTTAATTTTAAGTGTTTTTCCTTCTGTATCATTTGAAAAGCTTAAGTTTTGCGTGTACATATTATAAAATCCTCAATGATATCTGTGACAACACCCTCAATTTCAAACACCTTAGTATCTTATCAAGCAAAATGAATGTCTCGATTCTCACATTAGCTGTCATAAACAATGTTAATAGCTTTACAGGAGTCTACATTTGGTTTTTGGCTCCCAAAATTCGTATAAATATTGCTTTTGATTTTTAAGAATCTATGCTTAAAGACGGATGACAAACCAGTGGCCCTAGATAACCCTTGCTTTCAACTTCTCACCAGGCCTGTTTGGCCTTAACTAGGCTAATTTGTACTTCTGGTCAAATACAGGGTCATTCACTAAAGTGTCAATGAGAAGGCTTGTCTTTCTCCTAGATGGTCTTCTATGACACAGCTGACTGGCCTTGGACTTTATACAGAGTAGCAGCAGAGGTCTAAAACTGTGACCCAAACCTTATTGAATTGTGGGTTCGGAATTGACACATAGCCATTTCCAATATCTTATTTTGTCAAATGAAACCCAAGGAATCTAAGAGAAAGAGGAATGGCTCCTGACAAATAGACTGCAGGTTTTGATGGTATGGATTACATACAGAGTCATATTTTTCTCCTCTTTTTTTTTTCTTTTATTGGATATTTTCTTTATTTACATTTCAAATGTTATCCCCTATCCAGGTCTCCCCTCTGGAAACCCCCAATTCCATCCCCTCTCGCCCTGCCTCTATGAGGGTGTTTCCCCACCAACCCACCTACTCCCACCTTCCTGCCCTGGCATTCCCCTACACTGGAGCATCGAACCCCCACAGGACCAAGGGCCTCTCCTCCTACTGATGTCCAGCAAGCCCATCCTCTGCCACATACGCAGCTGGAGCTAGGCGTCCCTTCATGTGTACTTTTTTTTTTGCAATCCACTGTGAAAATGCTGAGTCTGGACCTAAAATAGGAAAAAGTGTAATCAATGAACTCCAATCACATATTCATGTATTGGCTTACCAAATTCAATTTCCTGCTATTGTCTTTTCTAGCCACACTTGGATTTACCTTGAGGTAGCTAGCTTCCATTTTTGTGTAGCAACCTTGTGGTTTAGAGGAGAGTGACTGGACTTCTGCTCAAAGACACAAATCAATAAGTCTAATCACATTATACATGCTGCAGTTACAGGTACAGAAAAGGGATGGGAAAATGTCAGCCAAATCAAAGGAACTTCCTTAGCAACAATTATCCCTTAAATAGTTCAGCCAAGATAAAGTTCAATGTGACCAATGAGCAAAGAAGGAAGAAGTGTGTAGTCTCTGTCCTGAGACTAAAGTTAGCACAAAGCAGGAGGGTACATTTTGAAGAATTACCAAGAAATGAAGTGAAGGTCATGCTGCCTTGAGGTTCCTCTTACAGATGAGCTTCTTGGAAACTCAGGTAATGAGTCTACAGCTTGAGTTGAGTTTTCTGGCACATGTGAAAACACTTAAACCTCACCAGACCCCTTAGGTAGCTGTAGGTAAATTTTATCCAACTTTCAGGTATAAAATACATATTTAAAGACTTTTGATACCCTGAAGCTTACTATAATCAAGTAGTCTTATATGGTCAAGGTAGAAGCTATGTCTGCAAGAAAACAAATGGCAATAAGTAGGCTCAAGTTAATAGGGCTCAGTTAATATCTATGGAATAAAAGTATAAATCAATTGATGTAGGGTTTGGGTTCCTGCGTCTGCTCTACCACAGGGCTTGGGCCTCTCAAGGAGGTGGGATTTTTGACTATACTTATCCCACTCTGGCGCCAGGCAGATGTGGAGCTATGGGAAGCCACAGGACAACGCTCTGGGAGTTAGGGAGCACAGTCTGAGTTTGCGGAGACAGCCAGAGATGGCTTCAGGGTTCCTGGGCCTGCAAGGAGACCCTGGGCAGCCCTGGCCTAAGGGGAAAGTGGGAAAGTAAGGGAGCTACTCTTGGGTTCTGCCAGAGGGCGGGGAGCAGTCCTTGGCTTGTTCGAGGCTGGCTTGGCTTGGGCTCTGTGGTTGCTGTGGCTAGGGGCACAAAGAGGCCTTCTACAGGAGATTAGGCGGCCAGCTCTTTAGGTGAAAGCCTGTTCCATCGCTCCCCATGGCAGATCCCAATGAAAAGAGACAGTCCATGTTTTAAGACATTTATTGTCATGGTGGAAAGTGGATGAGTAAAAACTGTACCCCAGTTCTCAGGGTGAGCCTGAGGTTAAATACCTTTTGTAGGAAGGAGTGTCTGTGAAGGGGAGTTTATTGGCTAAGTCTCCAGGCGTTTAGGTATCTCATTAAAATGGAGATTAGTCTTGAAACTCCATGACACAGGACATATCTTCTACCTGTGGAGGGGCCTGGGGTGTTGCCCTACATGACTGATGGCCACAAATCTATGTAGGGCTGCAGCTTCCTGTCCAGAGCCTAGTTTCTGGTCACTGGGGTTTCCAACCTTACCTCAACCAGGAACGGGGCTACCTTTCATGGTCCTACAAATTGATACATGGAGCAAAAGAAGACATTAAACCAAACAGACATCAATTACTTCATATAATTCTCTTATTTTGTTAAACTCATAGCATAAAAGAATTAGAAATTTATGATTTGCGTTTAACTATTATTGGAGACCAGAAATTTAACAAAATGACTCATCAAAAAGTACAATCCAACAACAGTTTCAGAATAAGAGGATGAAAAGAGATAACCTTCAGGAGAAATGAGGGAACATGTTTTCAATGAGTGTCATGAAAATGGCAGCTTCACACACCACATTCACAGTTACTTATGTAAACTGATAAGTAAGGTAAGGTCACTAAATTCTTATTAGCATTCTGATGTCAGTAACTTTGGTACCTTGCAGTGGATATTATAAACAGTAACTAGAATGGACTGATGCTTTGCTAAGATGAGAACCAAATAGCAGAGTGAAATCTTAGATCTGTGGGACAGAGCCAATGCTGTTACATGGTAAAATTTCAACCTTTCTTTGATATTGTTGATAATTATAATGTGCTGAACACTTTCACCAGCCAGATCAAATCATTCCATTAAAATAGTGAATCAGTATTGTTAAGCAGCAGTAGAGATGGATGCTAAACATTGGGGAAAACCACTGTGATGATCTGTAAAATATGTGATGACAGAATCATACACTGTGAAAAATCAATGTCACTGTTACATCTGCTGAGCTGTGGCATCTATCACACATCTATCAAAAAACTTTAGAATTAAGTGAATCATTAAAGTACTACTTGATCCCTCCCCACTATGGGAGCTAACTATGTAACTCACTGCTAAATCACTTAATAGATCAGATCCCTCACTTCATCTACTCATCTTCTATATGTAAATATATCCTCATAGTCATACTATTGGAATTTATTGCATGCCTTTCTTCAAGACTTAAAATGATGACAGTCACATTTAGATGATATTTTTGAACAAGTGGCAAATAGAATGAAATCTAAATTAAAAAAAAAAACAAAAAAAAAAAAAAAAAACCCTTTTTATTTATTCCATTTATTTTTATATTAGGAAATATTTTTTATGACGCTTTTGCAGTCTACACATTGAT
>JADRCD010158108.1:0-12692 GCA_019843815.1 Montemys delectorum
AGGCTCTCTGCACCAGTGTAGGGGAATGCCAGAGCCAGGAAGTGGGAGTGAGTGGGTTGGTGAGCAGGGGGAGGGAGGAGAGGATAAGGGATTTTCAGAGGGGAAAGGAGGAATAAATATAATATTTGAAATTTAAATAAAGAAAATATCCAATAAAAAGGTAAATAATAAAAGAAAATGGCTTGAGGTCATAACGGGACATAATTAGACTAACGTAAGTTTTAAAGACCCTATGCTGGTAGCTTGTAGAGTGTGATATGGGACTTGTAGGAAGCGAGAAGTGGTTGTTTGCACCACAGAAATGTAACAAATATAGCTACAATGACTAACACAGAGCAAAACATGGAACCAGGGCCAAGGTATGGCCATAGGAGCAAAAATAAAGAAACATTTTAATAAATTTGTAATCTGGGTAGGTGTTGCTCTTGGGAGCTTTGAGTGATGAGCAGCCCAGGGCTTGATCTTTCAGAAAGAGGAAAGAATCGAGACTCATAGACCTCGTTGGTAGCAGTGATGTGCATTACAGGACAAGGGGTTAAAAATGGACTTGGGAGAAGTGAAGCATCCCTGTGTCCTACCATTCTTTGGAATCCATGGGACAGTCACATGGAAATGGATAGCAGGCATTTGCCTCTTGTTTAAGAAGCTCAAATGTGATTTCTTTTGAGTGTTCTGCAAAGAAGTGTTGGGGATCATCCGTTTATATTCATAAGACCAATGAAACCTTAAAAGGGCTAGAGGCATGAGTGATGGGAATCTCAGACCATGAAAGAAACGTGAAAGGTAACCTTGGAAGATGATTTGCAGAGTGTGTCAGTTGGGGATTTAGTTGAAAATTAGTTAAAAAGAAAAAGGTGGTCATGGAACCAAATCTAAGTTCACAAATCCTATGTATTATTTCAGTTGGGCCAGGCTGTGGAAAACAAGCTTTTGAATAAGTAGCCTCTCAGGGTCTTGTGCTGAGGCTGGTCTGGTTCCTTATGGATGAATTCTCTCTTTCTTTGGGACTCCAATTCTAGTAGCTTCTAATTCATGTATTCTACCTAGGACTTGTGGCATTTTTTTTTTTTTAGTTCAAATGAGGGCAATGATATCCCCTCTGATTTTCCTTTTGTTTCTAATGGAGAAGAATGCAAGTGGAAATAACTTTTTTCTATGCAGCATTTAAAGAGAAGTCCCACCATTTTTCATAAATTTCAGCTATCTAGAAAACAGCATCCACAGCAGCATTTAACTTTTAAAAAATTGAACTCTGAGTTTTCATGCATTTCAATTATGAATTCCTTTAAAGCAGAGGTAAGACATATTTATCTCAATGTCCCCAGCACTCAACACAGAATGCCAGCATCCAGAAGTGCTCTGCAAACCCTTATTTTCTTTCTTCTTTACAATTATACATCACCATAGTTGAGTATTTCGGAGTTGTCTTGAATCTTCTTACTTTATATAACATTGATGCCACTGTATAATGCCTATTTGTCTTCTTAATTTTATCCATCCTCCCTCTCTCCCTTCCTCTATCCCTCCCTTCCTTCCTCTTTTCTTTCCCTTTCCCTCCTTCCTTCCTTGCCTCCCTCCCTTCCTTCCTTTCTTCTTTCTTTCTCTCATGTGTTTTTATGTACGTGTTTGTGTATATGTGAAGGAACTGCTCCTCTTCAAACACTACCTACCTTATTTTTATTTTATTTTATTTTGTTTTATTTATTTTACTTATTATTTTTGAGACAGGGTCTCCCACCAGAGGCTGGATCCTCCTGTTTCTGCCTCCCTGGTGCTGGGAATACAAGCATATGTCATCATACCTGACTCCTTTTACAGGGTCTCCAGGCATTAAGTTCAAGTTTTTCCTACTAGAGTAGTAAGCACTTTATAGGCTGAGTTGTCTCCCGAGCCTCACATCTATGCCTTTTAACTACTTAAGGTTCAGCGTCTTATTTTTGCTCTAACTGTTCAAGTGGAAGGGAATTTATTTTATGACTTGGCATCTGTGAGCTGGTAAGTGACATTGAAGCCTTCTTTAGAGCCAGGTGGGGATGGAAGCTTGCCAGAATGGACTGCCACTTCTCATGTCTCCAGTTGCCTCTCCATCTTGTGTTCTTCTGGTTTTTCTTTCTCTTCAAAATGTCCATGACAATAAGCATCTAAAATGTATAATGGAGCAGATGAATTCTGAAACTTTTTTTATTGCCTTAAATGTCAAGAATTTCACCATTCTGTTCATCGAATCTTATTGATGTCCTATCTGTCCCACCCTGTCAGTTAGTCCTTCTATTGGTCAGAGTAGGTTAGGATGGATGCTTTACCTGCCATCTAGGAAACAGAATTTACACGAGGAAGTCATGGCTCTCACTTGATTTGCAGGTGAGAGCACCCCAGCTCATTGCTTTAATATTCCTCTGTTTTGCAACCTAAGGGATACATTTTCTTGCCCCTTCATCCCTCCACCCTACTCCCCAGGTAACCTCTCATATGCTTCCAGAAAACTGGCTAGGGGATCTTTCTTGACCTTGATAAGTTCATCAACAAAAATGTGAATGTCTTGCTGCTCTTCCTTTGGATGACTTCTGTAGGACTGTAACTAGAGAATGATGGGAATTTGGAGTCTTTGTACCAACTCTAGGTTTAGCTCTGTTCATCTAGGTGGTTCAGGACGCAGAAGGAATAAGGACGATCTTTGCTTCTTGCCCCCATATGCACTGAAGCACTTATTGTTTCCTCACTAGTCAGATGGGGTTTCCTTATTCAGAAGATTTCCAGTTTTTACCTATTATAAAGTAAGGAATAAATGGAAATTTTCATAGCAAAAAGAAAGAAAGGGCCTGGATTTACCATCTCTGTATCCTGTGCAGAACACATTTGAAAATTATACTTCTCTTAGACTGAACAGTTCTTAGCTAATGGAAATGTTTCAGCTAGTAAATTTCAAAACTATTCTATTCCTGGATGGGATGGAATTTGTATTTTAAAGAAAAATATTTATCATTGTTGTTTTTTTTTTTTCTTGCTTCCTTAGGACCTGTATGTTTTTGGTATATGATTGGGTAATCAAATTTATAAAAGCAGCCCATTATATTGTTTCCTATTACCATTTCATTTTTTCATTTGTACAGGGAATCAGCAGTCTCTTCAGCTCTTTAAAGGTGGTGCGCCTTTTACGCCTGGGCCGTGTTGCTAGGAAACTGGACCATTACCTGGAATATGGAGCAGCAGTCCTTGTGCTCCTGGTATGTGTCTTTGGACTGGTTGCCCACTGGCTGGCTTGCATCTGGTACAGCATTGGAGACTATGAGGTCATTGATGAAGTCACCAACACCATTCAAATAGACAGCTGGCTCTACCAGTTGGCCTTGAGCATTGGGACTCCATATCGCTACAATACCAGTGCAGGGATCTGGGAAGGAGGACCCAGCAAGGACTCCCTGTATGTGTCCTCCCTCTATTTCACCATGACGAGCCTTACAACCATAGGATTTGGAAACATAGCTCCGACCACAGATGTGGAGAAGATGTTCTCAGTGGCCATGATGATGGTTGGCTGTAAGTATCTTTTTTCTTTCTCTACTAAAAACAACTTTAGTCTTTACAGTTTTTTTTTTCTGCCTCTGAACTCTGACTGGATTGAAATGATCTTTCTCTTAAGAAAGGTTTTAATTGAAATCATTTGCAATTGGTTTACTTTTGATTCAGCCCTAGAAATAAAAATGCAAGGAATGTATTTTATTCTTTGGGATGTGTTAGCACATGAAAAACTGTGTGTGTGGAGTGATAGAAAACTCAGACTAGGAAATCTGCGATTTGATTCTATGCATGATGTTGTACCTGGCAGCTCTGGAGAAGGAACTAGCTCTGGTATCTAGACAGGAGGTGTCTGGCACATTCTGTAGGTTTTGTTAGCAGTTGGATTCCTAAAAAAGCAGATGGGATGTGATATAAGACCATAAGTTAGAAAATATTTTAGTCAATAGCCAAATTTCTGAATTAAAGTGGACTTCAGGATACAGTTTGATGTATTCTCTTTTTATTTTTTTATTTTTATTTTTATAATGAAGCTAGCAAAAAGAAGTGTGTAGATGTGGTCTTTTGAGAAGCACTGTAGTCAGTTGAGTTTGTGACAAAGAATGAAAGAGTTGGTGAACTGAAAGCTTGTAGCAGTGACAGAGTCTAAGACTCAGTGTGCATGCCTGACTACAGTGACTTGGCAATGTTCTTGAAAGGAGAATGCCCTTTCAAAGAATAAAGACCATGTGCTCTGCCCCCACATTCTGACTGAATGACAGCAGAGTTCCAGACATGAAAGATGTTCAAACCTTAGATACTGTTTTAAAATGTCTCCAAGGAAAGTATTCAGGCACGTCCACCTTTAAGCTGACCTAGATGGCTCACCGAAGCCTACTTCAGACACCCAGAGTAGCTTCAAGATTGTGCTGAAGACACGATCAGCATTAATCTCTTTTATAAGCCTTGAAGTCATTACTGCTGGTGTTTTGTGTAGTAATTTAGTGTGAGCCTTCTTCTTCTCCTCCTTTTTTGAGGCTTCAAATTCTAGAGCTTTAGATGTGGGCAGTTATGAAAAAGATTCAGGGTCTAGGCCAGTGGTTCTCAATCTTCCTAATGCTGTCTCCCTTTAATACAATTCCTTATGTTGTAGTGACCCCCAACATAAAATTTGCTACTGTTCTGAACTGTGACGGAAGTATCTGATATACAAAATTTCTGATATGTGAACCCTGTGGGGCTTGTGACCCACAGGTTGAGAACCACTCGTCAAGACATTCATGCCTCAGAGTGTCCAGAAACTACTGGTATCATGAAATATAATGTGGCAAGGAGGTACCTGGCAGGCTCATGGCAAGGTATGCCCCTGAGTAATTACGCTATGCAATAAATCTGCTATAAAGGAGTTTTACTGGTGGAAGGAAGAGGAGTGAGGACCTGGAGAAGGGTAGAGGCAGACAAATATACATGTAGACAGACAGACAGATGGGAGTAGAGCCATGAGAGTAGAGATGAGGTAGGGAGGCAGACACGGAGAGAAAAGGGGAAAGGGAGAATGTCAGAACAGAGAAAGAGAGAGAAAATGTTGGAACAGAGAGAGGGACCTGGAATGGCAGGCAGTCCTTTTATAGGTAGCCTACACCTGGTGCACTTGGAGGCAGGAGGCAGGTGATGATGTAAGCTGTTGCTAGGTCCCTGAGAGCAGCCTAGTCGAGTAGCCTGAAGCTAACAACCAACTGGAACACCAGTGTTAACAAGTGTTTGGTTTCCTACTTTAGTCATTCTGTATTCAGCCACAGAGACAAGAACACCCAAGTTCTGAGTGTGGATTAGGGTTTCAGTAAGATAAAGGATTATAATGCTAGTGGTGTCTCTTCTAGGGGCCTTTAGGGGGCATATTCTATACACAGAGAGATCTACAGTGATTAATTTAATAGGTACTCATATCAAAAAGATATTTGGGCAATAATGTGATAAAGAAAATGTTCTTTCCCACGTAGAATTCAGCACTACAATACCTGATATAATCTAGAATTTGGTAACCTTTTTGAGGAAATTGCACATGGACTAGAAATTGCAGTGGTTGTGCAAAGAAGGGCTCTATTCACTTTATCTTGAGTTACTTCTTTTATTCCTGGAATACAGTATGAGAATTTACAGTATATGTTTTGCCTCAGGTGTTGATTCTTGTCATTGTCATTGCAGGGAAGATACAGAATTGGGAGTTGTGGATGGAGGTCAGTGTAGTGTATGCTTGCATAGCATGAAAGATCCCAATCACTCTTTTCTGCAGCACTGTGTTGGTGGCTTGAATGAGATGTCCCCTGTAGTCTTGGGCACTGGAACACTTAGTCCCCAATTGATAGTGGGAAGTTGAGGAGCTATGGCCATGTTGGAGGAAGTGTGTCACTGTAGGTGGCCTTTGGGAGTTTAAAACTTGTTCTGTTTCTACCTAGTTTTCCTTGCTTCCTACCTGTGGTTTAAAATATGAGCCTTCAGATTCTTGCTCCTACTTCTATGTTTCTTTCCACACTGTAGACTCTAAGCTTCTGGACCCATGAGCCCATTTCTTCCATGTGATACTTTGCTCATAGTGTTTTATTACTGCAATAGGAAAGTAATTGATACAACCACTCAAAACCAAACAAAACAAAGAAAAATGTTCATAACTGTCTTAACACCACAAAGACCTCCTCCATGCCATTACAGCCCTTCCCCAACCTTCCCTAGTCTCTTCAAACCAATAATCTATTCTACCTCTTTATGATCTTGTGATTTTAAGATGTAATAAAAATGAAACCATGTAAAAGAAAACTTTTGAAAGTTGCCTTTTGAGCTCCAATTATGCCTTTGAGATAAATGGGAATGGAATTTGCCAATAGTTTTCTTCCAAGTTAGATTTTGTGGTTTGGACCACCATGTTTTAACCATTCATCTGTTTCTTAATTAAACATTTTAATTGTTTATGTTTCTTAAGAAGTCTCCATTGTGTGTATTCACTGTCCATGATGCTGTGTTATGTGAGGACACCTCACCACAACTGAACACTGTTCAGTGAACATAGCCCTTCACAGCTTCTCCCTGTCCCCCTCCCATTAGGACCCATTCTCTTAGACCCTTATTCTCTATTTCCCTCTGCTTCATGACATACACACATGCATGATTTTATGTAACTATAGGAAACCCAAGGCTGTAAATGAGAGAAGACATTATCTGTCTGAGTCTTGCTTAATTTAATTAAAAAGAATATCTCAATTGCACTTATTTTCTTCACATAAAACTTCCTGTCTCTCTCACACAGGCACAGTATTCATACTGTATTTTCTTTGCCTGTCCTTCTCTTTTGGGGCAGCTATCTTGGTTGCATAACCTACCTATCATGAAGAGTGCTTCATGGATCAGTAAACAATTTCAGAGCTTTCCCTTTCTCCTTCCAAGAGACTGTATGACCCTGTGTACTGCCCATACCTTTGCCTACTGTGAAGATTTCCCTTCACTAGTGTCTTTCATGGTTGTCCCAGAAACAGTTGTAATAATGCAGCTGTCAGTTTTTGTGTGGTGACTGCATAACATTGAGAATGATTAGTAAAACAGGCCCTAGTTTTCTCTTCCTCAGTCACCATAGGGTACCATGAGCTTTCAGGTAGATTCTTGGCAGCAGACAGCATGGTAACAGGAGTAGAAACCATAGATATTTGGACAACTTTTTCATGTGACTTGCTTGTGCCTTCAGAACCTGCTCGGGTCTCATCATGTATATATTTGATACATGTATATATTTGATATTTGAGTTCCATTTGATAATTGATTGCTACTGTGAACATGCTGCTTTAGAGCTGGATGGGTCAGATAAAACCCAGCCCATGATAGGCATCATAGGTCTCAGTAACTTGGTGGCCCATTGTCAAATGTTCCATTTCTACTAAGGCCCAGTACCAGGCTACGAGTTGTCTACCAAAGGGAGTAGAGTTGTCTGCAGATGATGGTAGAGCCTTGCCTCAAATTCCCAAATGTCTCTTCTATGACTCACATATAGAGGCCTGCCAAAGGCTGCAAACAGCATCCCTATCTGCTACTGACACCTCAGGTATCAATGGATTTACTGGATCATATGGTCCAAGAGGTAGAACAGCATGCACAGCAGCCTTTGACCCGTTGATGAGCCTTCTGTTCCAGGCTCACTCAAATCTAGTAACTTTCTGAGCCACCCGTATATGGGCCAGGGTAACACACCCAAATGAGAAATGTATTGTCTCCAGAATCCATATAGGCCAACTAAACATTGTACTTCTTTCTTGGTGGTACAACAGACCACATACAATAACTTATCTTTCACTTTGGAAGGAATGCCTCTTCATGTCCCATATACTGCACTTAAGTATTTCACTGAGGTAGAAGGTCCTTGAAGTTTAATTGGATTTGTGTGTGTGTGTGTGTGTGTGTGTGTGTGTGTGTGTGTGTGTGTGTTACCAATGGATTCATGGTGGTTGCTACCTCCTGTTCACTTGGTCCAATTAGTATAATGTAGTCAGTATAATGAACCAATGTGAAATTTTGTAGAAGAAACAGATGAGCAAAGTTTTTTCCAACTTAGTTATGACATAGGGCTGGAGAGTTAATATATCCTTGAGGAAAAACTGTAATGGTGCTGTATTAGCCTTGCCAACTAAAACCAAATTGCTTTTGGTGGTCTTTATGGACAGGTACAGAGAAAATGGCATTTGCTAGATCAATAGATTCATACAAACCATGTTCCAGGAGATGTGTTAATCTGCTCAAGTAAGGATACCACATCTGGTAAAAAGTTATAATTAGAGTCACTACTTGATTGAGCTTTCAGTGGTCAACTGTCATTCTCCATGATCCATGTGTTTTCTACAGTGGCTAGATAAAAAAAGTTAAAGGGAAATGTATTGGGAGCCATCACCCCTGTATCTTTCAAGTTCTTGATGGTAGCTCCAATTTCTACAGTTCCTCCAGGGATATGATACCATTTTTTTTTTCATTTAATTTACTCTTCTCCTTGGCAGAGAAAATGCTAAGGTTTCCAGTTAGCCTTTCCAATTGTAATAGCCATCACTCCACAGGACAGGGAACCAATGTGAGAATTCTGCCAACTTCTAAGTGTACCTATCCCAATTATACATTCTGATGTGCAAGTGTGTTTGGGATTTATCAACTTTGGTTCCTGTAGAATGTTTCTACTTTGAAGGGATTACAGATAAAAGTACTTATATATCTGCAGTTATAGTTTTGCATGGACCTAAGTTCTTAATTGTCTGTGATAATGACCAGGATCGCAAGTAAGTACATATTTAGATAGTAAAGAATTTTCCAGACTCTTTTTCAAGATGAGTTGTCTAGAATAGCATTTCTTAACATAATCAAAACAAAATAAAAACTATGTAGAAGTTTAAACACATTCTTCTTTCCTTTGTTCGTCAAGCCACAACTTACTACCTAATACCAAATCAATGTTGTCCATAGCTTGGACCATTGAAGTATTCTCCTATATTTTCTATCCGTGGCTATTCTTACCCTAGAATCTCTGTCTAGACTCTAGAAGCTAGAGTACCCCCTTTAAAAGTAAATGCACAGCACCATTCCTTAGCACAGATATCTCTAGTAGAAACAAAACAAAGTCTAAATTACTTACTGTTTCCACATATATGTAGAAATGTATTTTATTTGTTTTTGAGAATTTCATAGAATCTGTTTTGATAATATTTACCCCTCCAATCTTCCCACATCAACCACATTCCCTACTCTTATGTCTATTCTTGGTTGTCAAGTTGACTACATCTGGAATTAACTAAAACCCAAGTGACAAGATACACCTGCGAGGGACTTTTCTTAATTGTATCATTTGAAGTGGGAAGATTCACTTCTAATCCAAATCTTTTGAAGTGGAAACATCCACCTTTAATACAAATCTTTTGAAGTAGGAAGATACACTTTTAATCTGAGCCACCTTCTGCTTGCAACCTCTATAAAGGAATTGGAAGAAGGAAGCTTGCTCAATTTTACCTGCTTGTTCTCACTTTCCCTGACAAGTCCATTCCTTCACTGGCATTAGAGCCTACTCCTTTAGGATTCTGGCATATACTGAAGACCTGCTGACACATCCAGCCTCATGGATTGAACAACTACTAGATTCTTGGACTTTCTGTTTGTAGATAGTCATTGTTAGACTAGTCGGACTATAGCCTGTAAGACATTTTATTAAATAATATATATGTATATGTATAATATGTATGTATATACATATATACATCACATATACATCTACACACTTATATGTATGTATATGTATATATGTATATATACATGTATGTATATATGTGTGTATATATATGTATGTATATTATTTGACTTAAATGTATTGTGTCTTTGTCAATAGGATTATCAAGTTCTAAAGGGTAATTAATAATATTGACAACAGCCTTATTATTTGGAGTCTATAGGATTTCACTTGGCAACAACTCCAAAACAGTAATCATCTCTCTATCTATATCTATATCTATATCTATATCTATCTATCTATATATATAGTATATGTAATTTATTATACTCTCTCTATATATCATATTTATTAGAATGACACACACACACAATACATACTACTGTAGAAGCTTCCTAAAATAAATCTAAACATAAATATATAAAAGAAGTGAAATAGAGTCACCCTAAATAGGACAACAGTGCCCCAGTTTGATAACACAAACTAATGAAAATCCCTGTCCCAGGAATGGGTTACCTATTTCACTATTCTCAATGCTACTGATTACTTTTTACAGCTTAATAATTAGACTCTATTGTTGCAGACAGAATATACTTGAGTTATAGAAAACATGGCAATATTAAGGTAGTACTGCTACAGAAGTATTATTCTTATGGGCCAGATTTCATAAATCTGGGAGGTGCTATCCATGCTACCAAAAAGGAAGAGGAATCATTAATCTTACACAGCTATGAACTCCGGAAGCTAAGAAAATATCTGGCCTGGGGAGATGTTCCCACTAGTACAATAGTGGCATGAACATTGTATGAGCTCTTAAATCTGATTGTTTTTTAAGTTCCACCTCACAGAGACAACCCATTCCTGGTGCCATTGCCAAGTCAGGAACTTGTGACTAGATTGATCCTAGGCCATAGGGAAGGGCCTACTACTGATAGTATGCTTTGATAGTATTAAAAAACTGACTTCTAATGGCTTATTGTCATGGTCACAGATTATTGCATTTCAACCCTCATTAGAGAAGCTTGTATATGCAATAGATAGTGATTAATTACCTACTCATCTTCATTAATAGGATCATATCCTTTCTTACCTCCTATATTTTTTACTCTTCCTGTTCATGTCGGTTTTCTCCCAGTCCATCCTGGGATTCTGGATATCTTTGAGAATATCAAGCCTTCTACTTGCAGGACTCATCTCATGACATACTGTTGTGTGATATTGCTGGGGAGATGGGTACAAATGCCTACTCAACCTTGGCAGAGAACTGATGATATACCAAAGTATGGATACCACCAAAGTCTAACTTGGTGACTCAATGGATTTTATTGGAGTTACTTACAGGAATATGGAGGAGGGATTACTTAGAAAAGCAGAAATGACTCAACAACAGCTGTATCACTAATATCCCATCCTAGCACCAGTGATACATTACAAAATGTGGAAACCCGAAGCATACTACACAACTGGGAGACAGTTCAACAGGTTGAACAATGCATTTTCCAGGTTTGTCTGAAACTCTTCCAGGCATCTCCTAATCTTTTCTTCTAGAACATTTGGATGGTCTATGCTTATTTCTGTCACCTTGTTGGGTCTGATGGTATCAGCAGTATTTACAGCTTATATGTGCTTAGAGGGAAAAGGGGCTGGTGAATGTAGTCAGTTTCAGGAACTTCTTGAAGCTATTGAGTTGTTTACTTCCTGAGCCTAATGTGTTTGCCCAGAGAATGAAATAGTTCATCTCTCTAGATCATCTGTTTTCTTCAGGGCCTTCCCTTCAGATAAAAGGTTTGATCTCAGAGGGAACTGCTAACAACACTTACACCCTGAATTCATGCAGGATGGATGAATTCTTTTCATAAATTCCCTTAAAATTACCCTACTCTTAAAATCACCTCAGCAAACACCAGTCACCACATTCTCCACCTTAACCTGTGTTCTTTATAATACATCTCAAGAAATCAAATTTACCACATTTCATTTTTCCTTAGAAATGTCAGTTTCTCATGAGCATGTCCTTTGATTGCTGCTTTCTCCTTCTGTATCCTCAACATCTGAACAATTCCTAACCATTCCTTGCTTGATCCTGATTGCACAAATGAACGAAGTTGGAGTAGACCCTGACAGTTATGATGAGGCTCTCCTGTCTTCTTCACATGTGCCCCCAGTAGGCCTTTGATGAAGTTGACATGTCAGGGACATGTGCATCTCAGCTTTAACTTCTTCTGTGAAGTTCCTGGTCAGCTGATATACATGTGTTTTTCTTTTGGGATTCTTGAAGTTTCTGTAGCTGTATTGATCAACTCTAAATCTCTCAGATGGCTTGTTGATATAAGATTTAAGAAGGCAGCCAGTACAAAGCTTCTGTAAGGCAAAAGACACTGTCAATAGGACAAAACGGCAACCAACAAATTGGGAAAAGATCTTTACCAACCCTATATCTGATAGAGGGCTAATATCCAATGTATACAAAGAACTCAAGAAGTCAGTCTCCAGAGAATCAAATAACCCTATTTAAAAATGGGGCATAGAGCTAAACAAAGAATTCTCTACTGATGAACACCAAATGGCTGAGAAACACCTAAAGAAATGTTCAACATCCTTAGTCATCTGGGAAATGCAAATCAAAACAACTCTGAGATTCCACCTCACACCAGTCAGATTGGCTAGGATAAAAGACTCAGGTGACAGCAGATTCTGGAGAGGTTGCAGAGAAATAGGAACACTCCTTCATTGCTGGTGGGATTGCAAACTGGTACAACCACTCTGGAAATCAGTGTGGCGGTTCCTCCGGAAAGTGGACATAGTTCTACCAGAGGACCCAGCCATACCACTCCTGGGCATATACCCAGAAGATGCTCCATCATGTAATAAGGACACATGCTCCACCATGTTCATAGCAGCCTTATTTATAATAGCCAGAAACTGGAAACAACCCAGATGTCCCTCAACAGAGGAA
>JADRCD010158111.1:0-11443 GCA_019843815.1 Montemys delectorum
TGTTTTGATTTGCATTTCCCTGATGACTAAGGATGTTGAGCATTTCTTTAGGTGCTTCTCAGCCATGCAGTGTTCATCACTTGAGAATTCTTTGTTTAGCTCTGTACCCCATTTTTTACTAGGGTTATTTGGTTCTCTGGAGTCTAACTTCTTGAGTTCTTTGTATATATTGGATATTAGCCCTCTATCAGATATAGGGTTGGTAAAGATCTTTTCCCAATTTGTTGGTTGCCGTTTTGTCCTGTTGACAGTGTAGCTAAGGACTACTTTGTTCTTAGAAATATTTTCCCCAGTGTTCTTTTGTTTTGTTTTGTTTTGTTTTTTTCCTCCTACTTGTTTAATGTTGGAAACGTGAAATGTAAAGAAAAGAGTTAGGTCACTGGAACCTTAAGAGTAGCTTTCTTGACATGTCAATGTGTTTCTGATCAGAGTGACTTGAAAATTAACCAAGTGTCTGGATAGAAAGGGAGTAGACAAGAGCCTGGGCTTTGGATGAGAAGTCTATAACCATATCTTGGGTTTTTCAACCTTTTTTCCCAACATTTCTTTTGTCTCTGGGGTTGTTTCTTTGTGCTCATCTCCACCAGCAGAGAAGAGCTATCTGCATCTCAAGTCTTCAGTCTTCCGTGATGGTGGGCTCAGTGGATTCTGGCACAAAGCTGGAAGGGGACATGGAAGCAACTTGGTTTATCAGCCTTACTTAGAAGTAAGTTTCCTCAGTTTGGTTGGACAGTGTATGGGAAGGCAATAGCTCTTAGCCATTAGAACTCATTTCCAACCTGTACCTTACATAAATTTACAGTTATGGATGGATTTATTAATCCACATGCCTCTTGCTTTTACTTTTTGTTTCAATGTTTTCCTCAATTAAAGGACAGTACTTTCCAGATTGGTTTCTCAGGGGTTTTACTGTATAGTCAGACCAGATAAGGAAAAGTCCCAATGTAAGGAATAAGAGCAAAGAGATATACTAGCCAGAGAGGCAAGGAAAAGAGAGTGAATGAGGAACCAAGAAGGGGTGGAGGTCAGGAGACCTTATAACAGATGCTCCAAGATTAGGCATGGGAGAGGACCTGGAAGAAAGGGGACTCAAAGCAAGAAGACTGTGAAAGGCTAATTTTGTGCATTGCAGACCAGATGTCTGTGCAGGTTCCAAGAGATATCAGAGAAGCTTGGTAACATTTGGTGGTTGCCCTGAGCTTCCTCAGCTGACTTCACTGACCACACTGGGATATCAGTTAGACTCAATTCATAACAAAATGTAGGTAGACTCTATTTGGGGGTAGAAAATAAGACCTTGAAAAGTAAAATTTAATTTGTCTACTGAAAATGTTTAAGGAAATGTCATTTATGTCTAAGCCATCAATATTCACTCAATCTGAGTGAAGAAGAAAAAACAGGACCATGCCATACATTTTTTGAAAAATTGATTGATTGATTGATTGATTGACTAACAATAGATTTTTTTCTCATACAATATGTCCTAACATCAGTTTTTCAGCTATAGCCTCTCTACTTACAGTAGAACTGAACAGTTTTAATAGCATGCCCTGAAGCTAGCTCTTCATTCACTCCTTCTTTTTTTTTTTAACAAATAAAGTTTTATTGAAACACAGTCACATTCATTTGTTTATTCAGTAACTCTGGGTGTTTTTATGCTATGAAGACAGGGTTAGGTAGTTATGACACAGACAACATGGCCTGCCAAGCCCAGAGTATTTACTCTCAGGTCTTTTATAGAGCATGTGGGCTGACACCTAGCTGAGTAACAAGTGACACTTGTCTTATTGTTCATTCGCATCATTTTCAGAGGACTCCAAAGAGCTACAGTCAGAGGAAATCCGTAGACATAAACCCAGTGTGGGCAGTGCAAACCTGGAAGCTAGCATTTGGGAGGTGGAAGCAGGAAGATTTAAGAGTTTGTACCTAGCATGTGCTGTATGAAAACTGGTCTAAAAAACTGTAGGAATAAATGACATGTGGCTTAAGGCTTTTATGATATTCTGGAGAGCTTAAAGAAGGAAATTAAAAATGCAAGACAATAGGCAATATCGCTAGGCAAAAATTTCAATTAACTGGCCTGTTTAAAAGAAAACCAGAAGCCAATCCAATACATACAATTATCACGTTGTCAGTGAACATTCCTTGTGTTGGCAACAGTAATACCTCCTGCTGACAGAATCAAAAGTGGCTGACAGACTGTATCCACCATGTCGGTATAAAGGCCTCTTTCTCTGAAATAGTCCAGGAGAGATGAAGAGGGAGAGGCTAGGAACTGTGAAGCATTGCCTAGGGTCCCGGTGCCCAGAACTCAGAACTTGAGGGGAATGACAGGCCAGTACTTCGGCTGCTTTCTATCACAGTGTTTGTCAAAGCTCAGCTGTACAGCAGCCTCCATGGCCAGGATCTTGGGAGCACTGTTGTCATATAAGCGCTTCATCTCTGCTTGGCGCCGCTCCCAGGGCTTCTCAGATGGGGGCTCCACTGACCTATGGTGGTTGAAGTACAGGCCATGGTCCTCATTCACATAGTCATTCAGGCGCTCTGCATCCAGCTGCTGCTGTTGCCTTCTCTCTTCTCTGTGCCTCTCAGTCTGTGCGAAGTACTGGCGGAGCTCCTCCGTGATTTCCATATTGTTCAGGTCGCATTCCACTTCACTGTCTGAATCCGACTCTAGCTCATCTTCCTCCTTCTCACACAGTGTTTCATTTTCTCTTGTGGATGCCTGGATTTTTTTGTTTTTGTTTTTGTTTTTTTGTTTTTGTTTTTTATTAGATATTTTCTTTATTTACATGTAAATTTTCCCTTTCCCAGGTTCCCCTCCAAAAAAACAAACAAACAAACAAAAACAACAAGAACAAACTCCTTTTGCCTCCCCCTTCCCCATGCCTGCCACCCCACCCTCTCCCACTTATGCCTGGGTTTTATTGCTGTTATGCAGAGGCTGCCGAGGGCTTTTGAGATGGTAAACACTGTAGGGAGACTCCTGCCATGTCATGTGGTGGCCTTGAGAGTTCCAAGGAGGCCCAGCCTCATAAGCAAGCAGGAGGGAAGAACCGAGGGGAAGTGAAATAGGAATCCCTGAACTTTCTGTAGGCATCCTGGTGGCTTTGCATCATTGCATGACGATAATGTTGCCAGTATCTTGCGTACACTGGGTGAGAATACCAAGATGTAGTAGCCCTCCATTTTGAGGCCATTGCTGTTATCTCTGATTGCAAAAGTCCAAGTGGGAACTTGTGGGTTTGCAGCTTGCAGATCTCGGGCTGTGGGCAACAACGGACCTAGTTCTCAAGGTGGGGAGGAGGAAAGGGAGGGCACACTCCTTCTTTTTACATGACTGCAACATGAATCTGAAGGTCCCCAAGGGCGCACATGTTAAACACTTGCTCTCCAGCTTGTGCCTACTAGGAAGTAAGTGAATGTTTTGGGACTGGGTCACTGTGGGGGACCTTCATGTCCTTGAAAGGACTTGTGAGATCTCAATCTTGTCCTAACCTTTGTATTCTGCTGCTTTGTTGTACCCACACTTCAGCCATGATGTGAGACATACACACAGGCTCATAGTGATAGACCACTGAATCTGAATTGACATTTCTAAGACCATGAGCCCCATGAGCCCAAATGAAGCTTTCTCTTTACAAGTTGATCTTCTCTTATACTTGCTTCCATCACAGGAAGCTGGCTAGTGCTCATACTTTGCCTCATCCTACATAAGACCCAACACCAAGCAAACAAGGATGTGGAGGAGGCTGGGTCCTTTACTAGCTGTCAATGCATGTTTCACACAAAACAAGTAGACCCATAGGTAGTGAAACTCTTATTGCCTGAATTGTCTTTAATTTGTCACTGAATGCATTTCTCATGACCCGTATGCTCTTACAAGGCAGGGACAACAGTGAAACACAGCTGAGCAATAAAACCTATTTCCCACTGTGGCAGGACACAAGCATTCATAAACACAAGAAAACAAGGCTTTTTGGCCATCATGGGGTGGTAGTGGTAACAGGTCTCATAACTGAAATTCAAATGCAACCATTTCTTGAGCTCATGTTTTTCAGAGCAAACCAAAGACTGAGTGACTAGCCTATCACTGACACTCTTCTCTTCATTCAGAAGCAGGCCTTTAACATGACTCTCCTATGATCCTATAGCTCAGATTTCTGTGCACACAGTTTCACTCAGTCTTGCAACTACTGTTGAGAACATGAGATCCATCCTTACCCCTGTATTACATATCAAAAACTGAGGGCCACATGTGTAAACACAGCACCCAAATACCTGATTTAAGATTCAAACTCAAGACACCAAGTACTGATTCTCTACTTTATTTGATTCCAGTGCTGTGCTGAAAATCAAACCACTGCCCCTCTGTGAGATCTGTAAATGGACCCGTACAAAATTGTTGAGACTCTTGTTTTATGGTCTCACACTTCCAGACGAATCTATGTGAAATTGTTAATATTATTGACACTCTCAGAGGTTTGTAAGTTCCTTATGAGCCAAGGACCAGACCTTATTCAGCTTTCTATCTTAGAGTCTAACATGTTTCCTGAGTGTCAGATGAAAAACATAAGTTAATTAAATATGGAGGTTAGATTGGGAACAGTGATCCAGAAGAACTAAACACAAAATCTAGACTCTAGCCCAAGGAAACTACAATAGGGCAACCCAGGACCTTCTGAATGATTAAATTTCTTCAGTCTTCTGTAATTTCCATTGTATACATGTTAATATAAATGAATTATTAATATAGTAACAGAGTTATTTTATCACACATTTTTATGTGTGTCACACTTTTGTCTTACAAGTAGAATGCATGCAATCCCAAGGTAGCTCCATCTGCTAAAATCTAGAAACATTGCCTTTGACATGGCTCATGGGGCTCTGTCAAGTGTGAAACAAATCTCCCATGTTGTGAGAGGTATGCTGAAGAAAGGAAGTAATAATTATGCTCTCAAGCAGAGTAAGACTGTATATCTTATTAATAGCTGAGATAAATTGTGTATACTGTTGCAGTTCAGTTGATAACGATTCGTCAGACTTTGTTACCAACATCTTTAAAAGCTGATGTGAGTCATAGAGAGCTATTTTGCACAAGATTTGTCACCTTGATCAGAAGGGGAAATGAATTGCTAAATATAAAATGTCATTTCACTCTGATTCATCGCTTTTCAAGCTGACAGATGTCATGAAGGGACGCAATCTTTCCTCTCTTTCTCAAAAATGCAGTAAAGGGTCCACTCCTTCATCTCTTATCAACTGAGGAGGGATCAGAGTATTGCCAGAGAGTGAACCACAAGGAATCTGTGTATCATCTCTGCTTTCTGACAACATTCACATTAGAAAAGAGACCATAATCTGCATGCATGGTTTCCAAGAAAGTGGCAGCTCTCAAATGTCATTGTCCTCCCCGTAGGATGCTATGAATGACTGTTTCCTTCCCACAACACACACCAACAATTACGTGAGAAAAGTGGAATGTATTGCACTCTCTCCCTTCCCACCAGTGCACTTCCTCCATAGTCACCAAATGTAGAAATTATCTTCTTTTTACCTAAGCGTTTGTTTTGATTGACTTTATGCAAATCTCAAGGCATCCCCTAATATTTCTTGGGGGAGAGATGTAGAAATATAAATGTGAAGCTCAAAAAGTGCTGAGCACTTAATCAGAAAACCAGATGATGAAGTTAGCTCTGCTGTGTGCACTCCTGGCAAAGAGCGAGTGGAATACCTTAAGGACCTTACAGCTCTAAGGGAATTATGGCCCTGGGAGTCTCTGCTGACAAAGAAAGTTGTAACTAGACACTTAGGACTTCTGCATCATAATCTAGGGTCAGGTATTTAGTTTTATCTCTTTTCCTTACTAGTGACCCAGTCTAGACATTATACTATTGCAAGACTGTGGTGTACATGTTCGTGTGTGTGTGTGTGTGTGTGTGTGTGTGTGTGTGTGTGCGTGTGTATGTGTGCTTCATTTATGGTATTATTACTAAAAACATCCATTCACTTTGTTCATTCAATGGAAAAGAACAAAGAACTTAGCATGTCCTAGTTAATGTTATTGGTATGAATAAAATATGTAAATAATTTTGCATAATGCTATTGCTATTTCATTAGAAAAAAACTGGTATAGCTTTTGTATAAATGTTACCAAAACCTCAGTCAGGAGTTTTCCCTCTAGTTCAAACTTCCCTCCATGTACATGTTTTCTCAACTACAAAGTTTCTACCATGAGAAATTAGGGCCCTAGATCCATAATAATATCAACTGGGGAATAACCCTTATGGGCTTTCCATTTACCAGTCTCTGTCTCTGTGCTATAACTCTCCCAGGTAGATTCACAACCGTAGATGTCCTTTGCCTGTTCTTGCATTCGTCTGTCTCTACTTGTGCATAAAGGGTCCTCTGTTCATCATTGTGATCCTGCTGATCTCTCCCTAGATGATAGGAAGGTTTCTTTTGTGTTTTTACCACTGGCAGGCTAATGGGTCCTATACCTGTAGCTACTGGATAACCTTCTTTTTAGCTTCATTCCATTCATTACTTTTATAAACACATCCTGCCAAGGTGCTACAAGTGAATTTTCTGTTAGCCTTTCGCTGTAATCTTCCCATCACCTCTAACATTACCACCTAATGCAGGTGACCTGAAGGACATCTCTTTGCATGTTCTGCCTTCACCTGCCACATCTTCACCAGTCAGCCACAAAATTCCATCTTGCCCCTACATATTTCTATAATTTATCCTAGTTCATCGTTTCTCCTACAGAAACTCAAAATGAGTATATTTGCCTTCTAACTAGCCTTCTGCATATCATCTTTCCATCTGACAGCCAGCCTTATCCATTTTTCCTCCTCAGAAACCACAGTGATCTTTCAAAGAGGAAAGCATGGTTGAGTCACCATCCCTACTTTAAGCCTCATGGCAATTCTCATATGCTGTGGCCACACTTCTCTCATTTTATGCTACCAGAATCCCAGAGTGAAGCTGCCATGGGCAGCCACACTGGATGATGAAAGGCTGTGGAGAATGTCCCAGACTAGCCACTGGCCTCTCATCAAGCATTGACTACATTGGTATAGAAAGAGCCTATTTAAATTTTTAGCCTATTTAAATTTTTAGCTTTATTGTTTTCAAACTTCCCAGTCCATGGAATGTTTTAATTCCAATGTCTCAGAAACCTCTGCCCTGTGTACTAAATTGGTTTCTGGCAGGATTTGATTTTCTGGTGGTCTCTGGGGGCCATGCTTGTCTTCAGTCTCTCAGCTTACATTATATTAATTTCTGGTCAGCACTGCATGCCAAGAGAGTGATCACCAATAATGGAGAGTCAGACTGCTTCTCTGTCTACTGGTCCATTCCTCAGCTTCTCAGCTACCACAGCGAGAACTTGGCTATTGTACAAGAGCCAGGATACAGCAGTGAGGCATGAGGACACTTGAAGAAGACATGGAGATCAAACTGGATTGGATACTGGGGGCAACTGGCTAGACATTTTAATGTTCTCATTCCATCAACTGTGGACTTGGTAGTAGTAAAGCCTACCTCCTGGGCTTGTTGTAAGTATTAAATTGTTGTGAGGGCGTGTGTGTGTGTGTGTGTGTGTGTGTGTGTGTGTGTATACACATTCTGTGTATGTATATGTGTGTATTTGTACATATATACATATACACATATACAGAATTTATTGGAGTCACAGGCTGCAGTCCAACTAGTCAAACAATGGCTAGCTATGAATGGAAAGTCTAGTGGTTGCTTAGTCCCACAAGGCTGGGTGTCTCAGCTGGTCTTCAGTATATGTTAGAATCCTGAAAAAGTAGGCTCCAAAGGCAGTGAAGAAATGGATACATTAGTAAACTGTGCAGGCAAAGAGCAAGAGGTTCCTTCTTCCATGTCATAGACTTCCAGCAGACAGTGTGGCCCAGATTATAGGTGTGTCTTCCTGTCTCAAGATCCAGATCAAAGGTGTGTTGTCTTTTGGCTTTAAGACCTGGATCCAAAGTCTGTCTTCTACCTCAAAGGTCAGGACTAGAAGTGGATTCACCACTTCAAAACAAGCATATTATCTCTCATCAGTGTCCCCCTCATTTTGAATTGCATTTCGATTCCAGTTATACTCAAGTTGACAACCAAGAATAGGCATCACAACCACTTGAGGGGTTATGTAGATACCTTGGGTAGGTGTAAAATAAAAATAACACCAGGCAGATTAGTAAGAAAAAAGCATATGATTCATTCACTTTTGTGTACATATGTACATTGGTAACACGGATAGCCTCTGAAACACCAACATGTATTGGTGTCACACTAAGGAAAGAAATCAAAGACTTCTTGACATAGTCCGACCAAGAGCAAGTCCATATCTGAATTCTCCTCTTCACTTCCTGTCTCCCATCTGTCTGTGACTTATGGTTTATAGCCTATCTGTTTGTTGTATGAGTCTGAATCTATATATACCTTGAATGCTGTTTGGGGAATCTTTCCCTATAGGACTTTGCTCTGTATTTACTGAATGGCTTTACATGAGAAGGAATGAGGGATGCTTTACAGAGATCTTTAACAGAGTTTTAAAGGGTATAAAACTTTACTGACTCTGGCATACTCTAACTAACCCATATAACAAACAATACTACAAACATGACTGCAGCTAGAGTACATCTCACTGCTTTCAACATTTCAAACATTTCAATATTTGTTTTATAAGGCCACTTTTGATCCATTTGCTGTTTTCAAATTTTAATTATGGCAACATACACATAAGCACATACACATCACTTATTGTGTCAGGTGCTCCCTGGATCAAGGGCATGCAAATGTACATATCTTCAGACTATAGCTATCCATTAGCTTAGGCTGCAAAAGCTGACTACTTGGAAAATCCAAGACAAATAAGACTGGTTGCAGTATTGTTCTCTTAAAGACAGGCTAAACACACAGGCTGAGATCACAGTGGGATAGCAGTCTTAGGTCTTACGTGACTCAAGGCATATTATTAACTCTTTTATGAGGTTCAGCAAAAATTCCTGTCCTTTGAATATAAAAAATATTTTCATATTAATTGTATGGCCACAAATATGTATCTACAAAAGAATGAATTCTGAAAAAAAATGATGAGAGAATGGGGTGCTTTCTAGACAAGGATTGATGGATGAAATAGTATGACAGAAAGGCCTGTGGAGGGGGACTATAAATAAAGAGTCTGGAGAAGGCTTAGAGGTTAAGAGTACTTGCTAATCTCTGAGAGGATGAGAGTTCAGTTCCCAAACCATGTCAGGAAGTTCACAACTGCCTGCAGCTCCAGCTCCAGGGGATCCATCTGGTCTCCATGAACACACATGATATACACTTAACTCAAATTTTAAAAATAAAATTCTAAAGAATCTCTAAGAGATAAATAACAGGATATGAAGCTGCTTGGATTTAAAGCTAAATCAGAGAATTTATTTATTCAGGCTCATTGCAGACCTAATTATCACTCTCTGGGGATAAAAGTGAATCCTTGCCATGAAACATAGGAAACAGAATTCTTTTGCAAAGGAGCTTTGACTGTTCCTCTTGCAAAGGAGGAATAGACAGAAAACAATCCTGAAGATACCATTCCTTGTATGATTTATAGCTCAAAATAATCAACATGACAGCTTGCTGTGCATTAAGAAGGTACATCTGTAACTCTTTTAAAAGAGGCAGGGAATGTAAATTTGAAATAAACACAGCCTGCCTGGAAGTCCTACCCACAGACTTTTGTATCTTCCCACTTACCCTAAAAACACAATCTCTAATGTTATAATGGGACTGCAAGACCCCAGCTGACAGTGTGCTCAAGTCTCCCTCTGTAGACCTCCCAAACAAGACCCCTTGTGCTATGCTAGATCCTATTCAATTGTCCCAAGCCAGCTGTTCCCTTAAGCACAAGGGCCTCTCCTGAGATAAGCTTTGCTGTCTTTCCTTTCCCCATCCAATTACACAGCTGTGAGAGCTTAAGGTAAGGGTCAAGGAATTCTATAATCTCCACCTGTCCCCTTCATCGGGGTGTGGATTTGGCATGGTTTCAGTCTATGGTCATCCACAGGATGAATTCAGCTTTGAAATAAATTATCTAGCCACTGCCTTCCAGGCTATCCCCTACACAGATGATCTTAAAGTCATGAGGGTTTAGATTTTATATCATTTAAAATAATATAGAAAAAGTGTGGAATGAGAGATCTGGAGGGGGAGAGCAAAGGAGAAAAGAAAGCAGGAGGGGAGAACACTATGTAATCTTTTATATATCTTTGCATATAACTATATATTTTATGCAGGTTATAGGATGAGGTGATTTTATTTTTTTATTAGATGTTTTCTTTATTTACAGTATCTCCTTTCCCAGGTTCCCCTCCAAAAGAAAAAATAAAAAGAAAATAAAATAAGAAAAAAATAAAATAAAATAAATCAAAAACTAAAACAATCTCCTGTTCCCTCCCCCCTTCCCTTTCTTACCACCCCACCCTCTCCCACTTCCTGGCCCTGGCATTCCCCTACACTGGAGCCTAGAACCTTCACAGGGCCAAGGTCCTCTCCTCCCACTGATGACCAACTTGGCCATCCTCTGCTATACACATGCTGCTGGAGCCATGAGTTCCACCATCTGTACTCATTGGTTGGAGTACCCTGGAAGCTCTGAGGGTACTAGTTAGTTCATATTGTTGTTCGTGCTAAGGAGTTGCAAACCCTTCAGCTCCTTGGGTCCTTTCTCTAGTTCCTTCATTGGGGACCCTGTACTCAGTCCAATGGGTGACTGTGAGCCTCTACTTCTGTATTAGTCGGGTACTGTCAGAGCCTCCCTGAAGACAGCTATACCAGGCTCCTGTCAGCCAGTACTTGCTGATATCCACAATAGTGTCTGGTTTTGATGATTGAATATGGGAAGGATTCCCAGGTGGAGCAGTCTCTGGATTGTCCTTCCTTCAGTCTCTGAAAATCCTTCCATGGGTATTTTGATCCCCCTTTTAAGAAGGAACGAAATATCCACACTTTGGTCTTCCTTCTTCTTGAGTTTCTTGTGGTTTGTGGATTGTACTTTGTGTATTCTGATCTTCTAGGCTAATAACCACTTATCAGAGAGTGCATAAGATGTGTGTTCTTTTGCAATTGGGTTACCTCACTCAGGATGATATTCTCCAGGTCCATCCATTTCCCCAAGTATTTCATAAATTCACTGTTTTTAATAGCTGAGTAGTACTCCATTGTGTAGATGTACCACATTTTCTGTATCCATTCCTCTGTTGAGGGACATCTGGGTTGTTTCCAGTTTCTGGCTATTATAAATAAGGCTGCTATGAACAGAGTGGAACACGTGTCCTTATTACATGTTGGGGCATCTTCTGGGTGGTATAGCTCAGGTGTGGTGTAGCTGCGACCTCTGGTAGTACTATGTCCAATTTCTGGAGGAACCGCCAAACTG
>JADRCD010158112.1:0-11471 GCA_019843815.1 Montemys delectorum
ACTCAGCTATAAAAAACAATGAATTTATGAAATTCTTAGGGAAATGGATGGATCTGGAGAGTATCATCCTGAGTGAGGTAACCCAATCACAAAAGATCACACATGGTATGCATTCTCTGATAAGTGGTTATTAGCCCAGAAGTTTGGAATATAGGAAGAATCGCCATCTCTTGATCTCTAGTGTTAGAAGTTCTTGGTGTCTCTGACTAGAGCTTGACCTGTCCTTGCCGCCCTGCAACTCCCCTTCAACTCCTGAGTCCTGTGCCTCCCAGCTGGTCCCACCTTAGAAAGGCACCAGAGAGAAAATGGCAGATCTCTCCTGAGTCCTTGGGCTGAAGCCCGCCCTGGACGAAGGCCCTCCGCTAGCAGGGAGGGGGCAGAGATGGTCACTGATCCAGCTCTGTCACTCCAAAGCTGAGAGGATCCTATCCCTGCAGTCCTTGGACTCCCCTGCAATTCCTGAGACCTATGCCTCCTGGCTGGTCCCACCTGATTCCTGGGGCTGAAGCCCGCCCTGGATGCAGGCCCTCCGCTTATGCTTTCTTTATTAACAGTACATACCTTAAGATCTTTGGGAAATAATCATAGGCATATACAACTTCTTACTCCAAGTATTGTAAAGTCTTAATATTAAAATATTCTTTATTAATGCTTAAATTATATATGATGAAACTTAAAAATACAATTCAAAAATTATTTTGCTACATCCTTACAACTGCTACCTACATCAAAATATGCTGTTTCTAGAACTCTACTTTGCTCTCATGCTTCCTTGCCCTAAATTGATATATCTGCTGAAGACAGACACTATTCAGAACTATATGAGACAAAAGTTATTTGTCATTATAGAATACAAAGGTGAACTTTTTATTTACTCATTTATTTTGGCCAACCTTATATCTATCAAGGTCATTCTACTTGTTTTATGTTGTGGTAGTTTGTCTTTGATTGCTGTGCAGTATATCATTAAATAACAATATTATAATTTATTTATTCATATTCTTTTTATGGGCATTAAAATATGTTCTGGCTTCATCATGTTTGCTACTAGAAAATACTTGGACAATAATAGTTTATGGAAATGGGGCTTATTTTAGCCTATAATTACTAGTTACAGTTCATCATTCTGGAGAAATAAAAGCAGGAACTTCAAACAACTAGATCACACTCAAAAGCAGATAAAAATGCATGCTTAGTGGACTGTTTTTACGAACACTTTTATTTTCTATTCATCTAAAATTCAAGAACTTTGCATAGGTAGTGAGGCTGCTCACAATGAGATGGGTCTTCCCACATCAATTTACGAAAGCAACATCCCAAAAATATACTCAAGGCCCACCCAATCTAGGTAATTCTAGATTGTGTCAAGTTGTCAGTTAAATATAACTA
The DNA here is from genome assembly GCA_019843815.1 of Montemys delectorum. Lineage (NCBI taxonomy): Eukaryota > Metazoa > Chordata > Mammalia > Rodentia > Muridae > Montemys > Montemys delectorum. The sequence continues at coordinate 1,390 of JADRCD010158112.1, forward strand.
TCACAATATATTCTCAGTTTACAGCAGAATTGAAATAGTTTTGTATATGTTATGTAAATACAAATGAAATGAAGTAATTTATTATATTATCATTTCTTTTATGGGTACTATATTTAGCCAAATGAGTTGTTTTCTATTAGATTATATATTGTTCAATACTGAAATAGTGATTCAGAACCAAGCTAATAATAAATATCTCATAGGAATATACTGGGCTGCTTAAAAATATTTGCTATAAAACATTAGTTTGTTTTAATGTGAGACTAATGTAGTATAAGTTTCATAACTAAATTCTTTCCTACAGAGATGAGAATTGAACCCAGGGTTTTGTATATGGTTGATCTGTGCTATACCAGCTTATCTTATTTTAGGCTCCAAATATTTAAGAAATAAAATGAACTTGAAGATGATTTGTAAGTCCACACATTGCTGAAGTCAATGGATAGTACCTAGCAGAATACTACACTACTATATTATCTTCCCTAGAAGCCATGCAGAGAAGCCACCCACTCCTGAGGTCAGTGGTCATAATCTCAGGGTACTCTTATACTCAATACTTCCCCACAATCCATAAAGAAAATTTGCCTGTATCTGTGATAATAAGATGGTAACCCAGCGGACCCTGTCATCTCATAACCACCAAGGAGCCTCACAGAGAACCAGACCATTTCAGTGGTCAGAGTCAGTTTCCCCAGTATATCTTGGAACCTCACACTTTGCTAGGTAGCCCTGAAGAAAGTAAAATAAAAACCTCAGTGGAAAGTCTCATTAACACAATGAATCAGGTCTTTAAAACAAATTACAAGTTTCATAAACTGTGCTTTTAGAAGCAACAATATGTACCCATGTGTCAAACACTGTTTAAACTCCATTTTTAAAAACTATATTCTAGTTAGATTAGAAATAATGGGGGTGTGACAAGACTTCTTAATGTAATTTAATTTGGGTTAACTCATTTCCTACTCCTCATTTTTCTGGTGCCTATTCCCAACACACTTTAAACCTTTAGATCCCAATATTCTGCAGATGTCATTCTTTCATATCATATATACTATACAATCCTCTCATACTATATTTTTTATTTGAGTTGCAAGACCATAGGTTCCTATGTAGCTTCTTCAAGCACACTTTATTTTTGTACACTTTCCCCTTATATTCTACTACTTATTTTCCCTTGGCATATCACAAACAGTAGTCTAATTTTTAATTTGCTGGCTTCTGCATGAACTTCATGCTAAACACACACAACAAAAGGAAATAAATCAAGTACTTGCTGGGATAATTTGAATAAAAATAGTCCAAAGGCTCTGTGTTCTTGCTGGATAGGTCTGGCCTTGTTAGAGGAAGTGTGTCACTGAGAGATGGACTTTGAGGTCTCAGATGCTCAAGCCAGACCCACTATGGTACTCTCTTCTAGCTGTCTACAGTTGGTCCTGCTGGCCCAGATGTAGACTCCTCTGATACCTCTCCAGCACCATATATCTGCCTGTATTCTGACATGCCTCCTGACATGTTGACACTGGGCTAAATCTATGAACTGTAAGCCAGTCCCAACTAAATGATTTCTTTTATAAAAGTTGCTGTGGTCATGATGTCTCTTTATAGGAATAGAAACCCTAACAAAGATATTCACGAGAGAGAAAATGTAGTGTTTGTCTTTGGGAGCTTGTTTGCCCTCACTCAATGCAAGTTTTTCCGTTTAAGTGAAAATCTTAGTGCCAGACATGGGTTACTTCCCCATGAGCTATTCAATATGGAGGCTACAGAGGTCCTCAAAACAGTATAGGATATTGCCTGTACTCTTGATAATGCATCATAACTAGATTAAAAACAACAACAACAAAACCTAGTCCTAAAAACACTATTCATTTTATTTGCAGAACTTAGAAAACTCAATCTTAGAACTGATCAGGAATCTCTCTCCCAATGGGCAAGCTTTCACATTCCTGGAATATAATATACTCCTTTAAAAAAGGAGTTTAAATGGATATATGCCATGTGGGTGAACAATGATATTACTGGAAGGCACTTCTTAGTAAATGGAACCTCTATTTTGTGGTATACTGCACAACATATTGTCTAGACAGCTAGAAAGAAAGTACATCAATTAGTCTTACCAAGCATTGAACCCTGCATGCTAAATGCAATCTCACAAGCAAGATGTCCCATTGGTGCAATAATGGCAGCATGATTTATAGAGGTAACCAACTTCTCTCTTCATTGAATTTAAGAGCAGTTCCACATGACAGAATTCATGCCTGGTAATATAACCATGCTTAAACCCATGGCTATGGAAGACATGGGCTCCAGGGAAGAACCTATTGATGTGTTTTTGCTAAACAGTCATATTATAACAATATCTTCTAAGTACTGATGTTTCTAACCATAGGTATATGCATTCTCAATGTTGGTCAGAGAATTTTCTTTTTTAGAAGGCAGTGGTTAATACACAGACACATAATTGTTCAGAGTGCTGAAAATAAGTGACTATGAATGCTCAGCAATACATGGAACATCTAGATATCCTACTCACAAGACTAAGGAGATATTGTGTAAGGGGAAAATATATAAGCTAGATGATGGTAAGGAGTATTCTGTAATACTGACCTCTCAGTATGACATGGCTACATATTTGCTCACTACAGCTGTGGTTACATGCACATGACACAAACTGGAATTACTCATAACTCTAAGTATGGAAGGAGATGTGAGCCCTAATTTTCCACTCATCATTTAGCTAAGGGAAGTTTAGGTTTAATGGGGGAGAAATAACCACTTTTCTTTGTAGAAATAACCATGGACAGATTGCCCATTGTGAACATTGACTTTCTATTCCCACCCTATTTCTGAATAGTGACATGGAGACTGTATTTTTTTACAAGCTTTTGGCCTTTTAGCTAGCTTTTGCTTCCCATTAGATTGTAGCTTAATTATCCCATTTATACTGATCTAAGTTCTGCCACATGGATGATTAGTTATCCCACCTTCCTTCCCAGAGTGTTTCTTCCTCCATGTCCTACTGGCTGAATCTCCCAGACTTGACTCTTTCCCATAGTTCCTTTCTCTCTACAGAAGTCCCAACTTACTATTCTGCTTTTTACTATAGGCCTTAGGCTTATAACTTTAACCAGTCAAAAGGTGATGGAGAACACTATTTACAAAATACTAAAAGCAAGACATGCTTAACAATATCAAAATCTGGCCTGTAATCAGATTTCTGCTGGATCAGAAATCAGCATTTGAATAATACAAGGATAATCTTTACACAGTGACCCAAAACATTCTCCAACATCTGATAACTCAGTGGATGACTCTATGCATATATGAGTTGTACTAACTGTACTAAGTAGGTTATAAAAAAATAATAATAATGAGGGCATATAATAGGGAGAAATATTAGTTGTGGGGCCTAAAGGAGTTAAAAAGGAGTGATTTTTTTATATATGAATATATATATATATGAAAGTTTCAAAAACTTTTATATTTTTTATAATTAATTAACAAGTTTTTTAAGTGGCAGAATTAGATCATTAAGTCAAAGAAAACTATAATTCAAAAAAATGCATGAGTGTAACATGAGGAATTTTTAGGAGACTTTCTTTTGACCATTCTGGTCAAAGAATGTAAAGAATCCTTGCCAAAGGCCCAGAAAATATTTTCAATAAAAATTATAGAAGAAAAAGTTCCAAATCAAGGCAAGATATTCATCCAGGAACTTATTTCTATCTCCTAGTGAATTCTATGTTTTCTTGGAATTTTTCAGCGGTTCTGCTTAGGACATAAAATAGACAGAACCCCATCAGTGCCCTGAGCAGACCTTGGGTACAAGCTCTATAACCATTCCCACAACACCCAGAGGAAGCTCTACTCCCAGGAGCTCTACCATGTCCAGGACTAGAGGTGAGGAGGACAAAACATCTGTCCCAACACCTGGAGTAACTGGGACCAGCGAGACCCAGGCACACAGGAACTTCATCAGCCCAGTGACTTGGGTTGCTTCTGGTCTATCTGGGCGAGCAGTGCACTGACCAGACCTTGGGCACAAGCTCCACAGCCAGTCCCACAACACCCAGAGGAAGCTCCACTCCCAGGCACTCTAACAAGGCCAAGATCAAAGGATCACAGAGATAGCTTGACTCAGGATTTCTGATGCAACCAGGATCACAGAAAGGATAGGCTCCAGTCAGATTTAGCAAAGGCACATACCACTAGAAATAATCAGATGGTGGGAGGCAAATGTAAGAAAATAAACAACACAAACCAAGGTTACTAGGCATAATCAGAACCAAATTTTTTCACCATAGCAAGTCCTAGACACACCATCACACCAGAAAAGCAAGATTCAGATATAAAATCACTTCTCATGATGATGAAACAGGACTTTAAGAAGGACATAAATAGCACCCTCAAAGAAATACAGGAGAACACAGGTAAACAGGTAGAAGCCCTTAAAGAGGAAACATAAAAATCCCTTAAAGAACTACAGGAAAAAACAATCAAACAGGGGAAGGAAATGAGCAAAACCATCCAGAATCTAAAAATGGAAATAAAAACAATAAAGAAATCAGAAAGAGAGACAACCCTGGAGATAGAAAACCTAGGAAAGAAATCAGGACTCATAGATGCAAGCATCACCAACAGAATACAAGAGATAGAAGAGAGAATATCAGGGGCAGAAGACACCATAGAACACATTGACACAACAGTCAAAGAAAATACAAAAAGCAAAAAGGTCCTAACCCAAAACATCCAGGAAATCTAGGACTCAATGAGAAGACCTAACCTAAGGATAATAGGTATAGAAGAGAGTGAGAGTGAAGACTCCCAATTTAAAGGGCCAGTAAATATCTTCAACAAAATCATAGAAGAAAACTTCCCTAACCTAAAGAAAGAGATGTCCATGAACATATAAGAAGCCTACAAAACTCCAAAGAGACTAGACCAGAAAAGAAATTTCTCCCATCACATAATAATCAAAACACCAAATGCACTAAACAAAGAAAGAATTTTAAAAGCAGTAAGGGAAAAAGGTCAAGTAACTTATAAAGGCAGGCCTATCAGAATTACAGCAGACTTCTCACCAGAGACTATAAATGCTAGAAGATCCTGGGCAGATGACATACAAACCCTACAAGAACACAAATGCCAGCCCAGGCTACTATACCCAGCAAAACTCTCAATTGCCATAGATGGAGAAAACAAGGTATGCCATGACAAAATGAAATTTACACAATATCTTTCCACAAATCCAGCCCTACAAAGAATAGATCAAAAACACCAACATAAGGAGCAAAACTACACCCTAGAAGAAGCAAGAAAGTAATCTTTCAACAAATCTACAAAAACCTAATTCCACCTCTTACAATAAAAACAACAGGAAGTAACAATTACTTTTTCTTAATATCTTAATATGAAAATTAATATTACCAACATATCCTAATTGATTGAAATCCAAAAATATGAGGAATTACAAATTTGTTGATTGTCATCCAATGTTCTCTCTAATTTGGTAATTGGAGGAATAGGTCCAATGTTGTCCAACCCATATACACTTTCAGCTTGTTTGTACATGACAGTGTCTTGCTATGTATAACATAAGGGCCTTGAAATCTTGCTTCTCCTATCTCAGCCTCTCTTTTAGTAGTATTGTTTATTTCATGTTTTTACACTATACTACTATTTTCAGAACAGCTTACATAGTCCAAAAGTATTTTACAGCCAAAAGAAACATAGACAATTAATTTGGGAAGTGGCTTGTAAGAGAACAACAAAGAGTGAGACTGAGCTTTTCTTGATGTTTGTAACTCTTGTATCAAGTTTGAAGAAGAGGACTTTATAAGTTACTCTTTCTCTAAGATAAATGCCGTTCCAAATTATCACAGCCAATAAACCAGATTCTTACCCACACCTAATGTCTGTGCCACCCTCCAAGCAGAACCATTGTTCATTGAAACAGTTGGTGAGTGACTTTATGGATAGACCATCTTAATACAGTCACCATTTCATAAGTAAATGTAATCTGTTCTCTGTGGGCTGAGAATAAAGTTACTCACCCAAGCTTTGACCATAGCAGGAAGTCTGTATCAAAAAATTGTGCCTACATTCATTCCTTGTAGCAGCAGAACTGTCAACTCTCAGCTTAGCTACGATGGAGGAAAAATTCTTTGGTGATGTGAGGGTCATTGAAGTATAGACTTATTACAATGAAATCCAATGTCTAAAAAATGTTCTTATTTTGGGCTTGTACCACAGTAAGAGACAGATTTTAAGCTCTACTAAATACAAAACAAACAAAAAGGCTTTATATATTTATGTTCATTTAAGAAAATACTAGTAGTGATGTATTATTTTGAAATATACAGTTAATATGTTTGGAGTTATTTAAAATTTATATTGAGAAAAACATATGTATTTTCAGTATTGCTATAGACAAACATCTACATAAGACTGTTAAATTGATTGTTGTTTTATATCAAACAACTTTTATAATACCCATTTTTATTGTTATTTTATAAATTTTAAAGAATATGACAAAAAAAGCTATTGTAGGAAGGGGGAGTCTTTGGGAGGAGTTGGGGTACAAAAGGGAAACAAGAATGTGATTTAATTCTATTTACTTAAAATATATTTTTAAATGTTAACAAATTCTGATAAATTGAAATCATGTATCTTTTCTCATCATAATGCAATAAAACTTAAATCAATTAAAAAAAAGAACCAAAAAAGAAACTCCCTGTTTCATGTTGCACTCAAACACTAATGTACAACAACAACAAGAGAAAAATATTAAAAACTGCAAGAGATAAGGGCCAAGTCATATGGAAAGACAAACACATTAAATTAACAGCTGTGTTTTCAATAGACACTGTAAAACTCAGAAGGGTTTAGGAGGATATTTTTCAAAATCTGAAATACCACAGCTGCCAACTTAGAATATACCCAGTTAAATTATTCATCTTAATTTGAGAGAGAATTTTTTTTATAATTGAAACAGAGTAAAGAACATTACGAACATTAATCTATCTCACAAAGGATTCTGGAAAGAATAGAGCATACTAAAAACAAAGATGAACACATCCAAGAGGCTAAAAGGGAGATAATAAAACAATTATTGTGTAAAGGAAACCACCAAACAACAAAAAATAATGCCATGACAGGTCTCATTCCCTCAGCTATATGGGAAACACAAAGTACACCCAATGGGAAAAGAAAAACAAACAAACAAACACCCAGAATCTCAAAATTGGATATCAAGAGATAGTAAACTGAGAATGAGAGTTGGAGAGTTAAGGGTGGAATTGGGGGAGAAGATGAGAGGATGAGAATGTCCAAAACACACTGCATGAAATTTTCAAAGAATCAATTCAAAATATTGTTTAAAATGATAGTAATTAACATATGATTACACTAATAATTGAAAATTAGTGAAAGACATAAACTAGTAGACTGAATTAGAAAATAAGATCCCTGGTTTTGTTTTTGTTCTTGCCTCCAAGAAAAACATCTCATAATTAAAGATAGATACTGCTTTACAAGGAGCAAATATATCTCAAGCAAACTGACGATCATTTGTCACTATTTTAATATGTCACAAAATATATTTCAAATTAAAACTACCCAGGAGAAGCAGGTCACTTCATACCTATCAAAAGGTCATTACAATTCTAAAAATATATACACAGAATGTAAATGCTCTAAACTTTAAAAAACAAATAGTACAAGATATGAAGCCAAGAATAAATCCCAACACAATGCTCATAGGTGGCTTCATTACTCAACTCTTACTAAGAGACAAATAATCTCTGAATAAAAAATAAGTCAATGAAGAACATGGGAGGTAAATGACAGCAGAGACCAAATGGAGTTTCTACACATCTCAAAAACATTTCACCCAAACACTACAGACATGGAACTCACTCTAGAAGTATATCACATACTAGTAATGAAAGAAAGTTCAATAAATTCAAGAAAATTAAAATAATTCTATTATACATAACCATAGATGAATAAAGTTGGAAATCAGCTACAAGAGAAACTCCAGAGAATACATAGATTCATGGAGTTAAAGCACAACACAATTTAATAAATTTAGAAAGAATTTTAAATTAAATGAAAATAAACATAACATATCAAAACCAAAGTACACTATTAATGTCACACTATAGGAAAGTTGATACTTCTAAATACCTACATTGTGAAATCAGAACAATATCAAATAAATGTTTTGTTTGTCTGTTTGTTTGTTTGTGTGTTTGTTTTTCCAGCCAGGGTTTCTCCATGTAGCCCTAGCTGTGTGGAACTTACTCTGGCCTCAAACTAACAAAAGATCTGCTTACCTCTGTCTCTCACATGCTAAAATTAAAGGTGTGGCCAACCACTGCCTGGCCAAATAAATAACTTAATGTAAGCATCAAGGTACTAGAACTAAAAAGCACACATTGAATCCAAAATATTAGACAGAAAAAACAGTAGTAAGGCAAAAAAATTAATTAAATAGAAACAATGAATGAATATATCAAAGAATTTTTTAAACATGTGAAAAGATTTTTAGGGGGAAGATTAATAAAATGAATAAACTATCACCTGAATTAAATAAAAGAGAGAGTAAATACAAATTAATAAGACTAGATATTAAAATGCAGACATTACAACTGATAAAACGGAATTCTGAAAATTATAAGGGTATACATTTCTATATCTATATTATACCAAATTGGAAATTCTGAAAGAAATTATAGTCTCAAAGCCTACTACCTATGAACATTAAACCAAGATGAAGTTAACAATTTAAACAGAGCTATAACAAGCAACAAGACTGAAGCAGTAATGAAAAAATAAATCCCTAAACTAAAATGTAGGTTATGTCCAGATGTATTCAGTAAAGAATTCTACTAGACCTTTACTAGACCTTTTTCTTTTTTTTACAAAGTCAACATTATACCAAAACCAAAACCAGACAAAAAGAAACAGTAAAACAACAAATTAATTTCTTTGGTAAGCATAGATATAAAAATTCTCAATAAAATTCCTACAAACTGAATTGAAGAACACACCAAAAACACTAGGAAAAAAATACCAGCATACACTACAAATGCTGTGAGAAACTGGGCATCAACTTGTAGAATGACGAAACAAAATCCTTGTCTATTACATTACACAAAAATCAGCAACAAATTTTACATTGAGGTTGGAGAGACCTCAATGTAAAACCCAAACTGCAGTCATGATTAGAGAAAAGATTATGTGTGTGTGTGTGGGGGGGGGGGGTCCTACATAACACAGGCCTAGGTAAACACTTTCCAAATAGGACTCTTGATATTAAGGAAATATGGCTACACATTTAAAATGGGACCTCATGGAATTGAAATTCTTCTGTAGAGCAAAGGAAATTCAAAGAGAAGACAGCTTATAAAATGTGAAAAACAAATGCAACTTGTCTTCTGTATTCCACTTACTGCTAGGCACACATTTGAGTTGGAAGTCTTTCTAAATCTCATGGTATTCACAGATGGACAAAGAGCAGATTTAGAAACTGGGAGGCTTACCTCACTCAGGATGATATTCTCCAGATCGATTCATTTCACTAAGAATTTCATAAATTCATTGTTTTTAATAGCTGAGTAGTACTCCACTGTGTAAATGTACCACATTTTCTATATACATTCCTCTGTTGAGGGTTGTTTCCAACTTTTGTCTATTATCAATAAGGCTGCTATGAACATAGTGGAGCATGTGTCCTTATTACATGTTGGAGCATCTTTTGCGTATATGCCCAGGAGTGGTACATCTGGGTCCTCAGGTAGTACTATGTCCAATTTCCTGAGGAACTCCCACACTGATTTCTAGAGTGGTTGTACCAGCTTGCAATCCAACCAGCAATGAAGGAGTGTTCCTCTTTCTCCACAACCTCACCAGCATCTACTGTCACCTGAGTTTGTGATCTTAGCCATTCTGACTGGTGTGAGATGGAATCTCAGGGTTGTTTTGATTTGCATATCCCTGATGACTAAGGATGTTGAACATTTCTTTTGGTGCTTCTCAGCCATTGGGTATTCCTCAGTTGAGAATTCAAACACTATTGT
>JADRCD010158113.1:5324-15594 GCA_019843815.1 Montemys delectorum
TCTTTCTTTCTTTCTTTCTTTCTTTCTTTCTTTCTTTCTTTCTTTCTAAAGTGTTTCTTTTCCCACTTGAAAATTAGCACACCAACTCAGTAACTCATTCAAGTCTCAACAGTGACCTATGGCTGTAGCAACCTGAATTTTTTGCTTATAGGTGAAGGATGGAAAGTTTACAACACATGAAGCAGAAAGAGTATTACCTTACTAACTAAACCATGGTGCTGCTCGGCCTCGAAGATGACTGAAATTGATATGCTTTTCTGCCCTACTTCCTTGTTTCTGGGACTGTTCTTCTATAGAGCTCTCTCCTTGGTATTAAAACATGGCTATTTGGACATCTAAATTTCAACTCCTGGGTTTCAAATGAGAGGTTTTTCAAGGAAATGCAATGACTACTTCAAACTAGATTTGGTGCCCGTTTGTAGCAAGCAGTGATCTGGGGTTTCTTGGGTCATGAACTGTGGACCATTTTAGCCCAGGACTACGGAATCAGACGTAGTTCACAAGGTAACTAATATAGGATAGGTTTCTTACATCCTCTGCTCTAGGCAGACAATGACTAAAATCACATTGATAATTTTTAATTACCTACAGTCTTTTCTAAAAACAAGAGCAGGTGTGTGTCAAAGGAAGTAGACACAAGACATAGTGGTGTGTGCTTTTCCCTACCTGTGGAAATTCAGGCAGGTGGATCTTGAATTTGAGAGACTACCTTGGGCCTCTACCAAAACAAAACAAAACAAAGCAAAACAAAAAAAAAAGCTTCCTGTGTTCATACTCTAACCTCATCTGTATGTTATTGGCCGTATGAATCAAACCCTTCTACCTAAATTCCTAAATTCTGTAAAGTGGCAGTGATAATGCTATTTACTTCATATTACTGTGGAGGCCTGAGCTCTAGAATTGTTTCTTCCTGTGCTTCTCCCCCCAAACTGATTCACAGCTTTCCTCAGTCCTCTGTGTTAATGCGAATTTCAGTTACTCAGGGTTCCAAGCAGAATGTCCCCCACACTTTCCTGTTTTTTGTGCTCTGTTTGCATCTGATCTTCTGAATTTCTTCCTTCCCATTGTTTAATTTTTCTCCATTTCCATTTGAGGCCACAAGAGACACAATGAGTGTTTATGTGATGCATCTACCTCCAACCTCATCTTTTTTATTGATTTAAGTTTTATTGCATTATAATGAGAAAAGATACATGACTTCAATTTATCTGAATTTGTTATCATTTAAAGACATTTTAAGTAAATAGAATTAAATCACATTCTTGTTTGTCTTTTGTACACCAACTCTTCCCAGAGACCCCCCTTCAATACCTATAATACCTTTTTTTGTCATATTCTTTAAAATTTATAAAATATTATAATAATAAAAATGAGTATTAAACAAGTTGTTTGATGTATAACAACAATCAATTTAACAGTCTTATGTAGATACTTGTCTACAGCAATACTGAAAATACATATGTTTTTCTCAATATAAATTTTAAATAACTCCAAACATATTAACTGTATATTTTAAAATAATACATCACTACTAGTATTTCTTTAAAGGAACATAAATATATAAAGTCTTTTTGTTTGTTTGTCTGTTTTGTATTTAGTAGAGCTTAAAATCTTGGCTCTTACTATGGTACAAGCCCAAAATAATAACAATTTTTAGACAATGGATTTCATTGTAATAAGGCTGTACTTCAATGACCCTCACTTCACCAAACGATTTTACTGAGAGGTGACAGTGTAGGCATGATTTTTGTATACAGACTTCCTGCTATGGTCAAAGCTATTTGACTTGAGTGAGTGACTTTATTCTCAGTCCACAGAGAATAGGTTACATTCATTTAAGAAATGGTGTGTGTATTAAGATGGTCTATCCATGAAGTCATTCACCAATTGTTTCAATGAACAATGGTTCTGCTTGGAGGTTGGCACAGACATTAAGTGAGGGTAAGAATCTGGTTCATTGGCTGTGATAATTTGGGAAAGCATTCTTCTCAGAGAAAAAGTAACTTATAAAGTCCTCTTCTTCAAACTTGATACAATAGTTTGCAAAGGTCAAGCAAAGCTTCAGTCTCACTCTTTGTTGTTCTCTTACAAGCCATCTCCCAAGTTAATTATCTATGTTTCTTTTGGCAGTATAAATACTTTTGAAATATGTAAACTGTTCTGAAACCATAGTATAGTGTCAAAACATGAAATAAACAATACTACTAATAGAGAGACTGATATAGGAGAAGCAAGATTTCAAGACCCTTATGTGGTACACAGCAAGACACTGTCAGGTACAAACAAGTAGAAAGTGTATATGGATTGTCCCACATTGGACCTATTTCTCCAATTACCAAATTAGAGAGACCACAGGATGACAGTCAACAAATTTCTAATTCCTCATATTTTTGGATTTCTATTGATTAGGATATGTTGGTAATATTAATTTTCATATTAAGATGTTAAGAAAATGTAATTGTTACTTCCTGTTGTTTTTGTAGTAAGAGGTGGAATTAGATTTGTGTGGGTTTGCTGAAAGATTACTTTCTTGCTTCTTCTAGGGTGTAGTTTTGCTCCTTATGTTGGTGTTTTCCATCTATTATCCTTTGTAGGGCTGGATTTGTGGAAAAATAGTATATAAATTTCATTTTGTCATGGAATATCTTGTTTTGTCCATCTATGGTAATTGAGAGTTTTGCTGGGTATAGTAGCCTGGGCGGGCATTTGTGTTCCTGTAGGGTCTGTATGACATTTGCCCAGGATCTTCTCACTTTTAGAGTCTCTATTGGGAAGTCTGGTGTAATTCTGATAGGTCTGCCATTATATGTCACTTGATCTTTTTCCTTTATTGCTTTTAAAATTCTTTCTTTGTTTAGTGCATTTGGTGTTTTGATTATGATGTGATGGGAGAAATTTCTTTTCTGGTCCAGTCTATTTGGAGTTCTGTAGGCTTCTTGTATGTTCATGGGTATCTCTTTCTTTAGGTTAGGGAAATTTTCTTCTATAATTTTGTTCAATATATTTAGTGGCCCTTTAAGTTGTGAATCTTCACTCTCTTCTACATCTATTATCCTTAGGTTTGGTTTTCTCATTGCATCCTGGATTTCCTGGGTGTTTTGGGTTAGGAGCTTCTTGCTTTTTGTATTTTCTTGACTGTTGTGTCAATGCTTTCTATGGTATCTTCTGCCCCTGAGATTCTCTCTTCTATCTCTTGTATTCTGTTGGTGATGCTTGCATCTATGACTCCTGATTTCTTTTCTAGGTTCTCTATCTCCAGGTTGTCTCTCTTGCTGATTTCTTTATTACAGTTTCTATTTCCATTTTCAGATTCTGGATGGTTTTGTTCATTTCCTTCATCTATTTCATTGTGTTTTCCTGTAGTTCTTTAAGGTAATTTTGTGTTTCCTCCTTAAGGGCTTCTATTTATTTACCTGCGGTCTCCTGTATTTCTTTGAGGGAATTATTTATGTCTTTCTTAAAGTCCTGTATCATCATCAGGAGAAGTGATTTTAGATCTGAATCTTGCTTTCTGGTGTGATGGTGTGTCCAAGGCTTGCTATGTTGGGAGAATTGGGTTCTGATGATGCCAAATAACCTTGGTTTGTGTTGCTTATTTTCTTATGTTTGCCCTTCACTATCTGGTTATCTCTAGTGCTACATACCCTGCATAAATCTGACTGGAGTCTGTCCTTCCTGTGATTCTGGCTGTGTCAAAGCTCCTCAGAGTTAAGCTGTCTCTGGGATCCTGTGATTCTGTGATCCTGTGATCCAGGGCTTGTTAGAACGCCTGGGAGTAGAGCTTCCTCTGGGTGTTGTGGGACTGGCTGCAGAGTTTGCACCAAGTCTGCTCAGGGCAGTGGCCCAGACAGACCGGAAGCAACCTGAGCCACTGAGATGTGCCTGTGTCCTACTAGTTCCAATTAGTGGAGCTAGTTCCTCGTGTTGGGATAGATGTTGTGTCCTCCTCACCTCTGATCCTGGGCATGTTAAAGGACCTGGGAGTGCAGCTTTCTCTGCTCCAACCTCATTTTTATGTAAAACTTCTAAACTTTCTTTCTGTTTTTCTGCTCTCACATGCATATAACATGTTCATTCTCTTTGAAGTAGCTTCCAATTTATTACTCTAAATAAGAATAACAAACGTTGACTTCTGCTATCCTGAACTACTTAATTTTGAGTTTCTTAAAGTCTTAACTTTAGGAAGAAAATGCATGTTAGATTAATGAGAAAAAGTATCATACTATTATAAACTACTACTTGTGGTACAGTATATATACATAAATATACCATGCTTAAGCAAATTTGTTAACAAAATAATGTATGTATATAGCAATACATTGTTTTACAAGCACAAAAGCTTTTGTACATAATTAACAGACTACCTTGAGAGTATTATTTTCTAAGTTAATTGTACACATGTTCACATAAATATATATTGTATTAATATAGTTCTTTATAAATTATTTATTCAAAAGCAAAATTATAAATGAAGTTTCATTTATTTATTTGCAAATAAGTTTGTACTAGTTAGATTTTGCTTACATTTAGTTAAGTGGTTGTTTAAACACATGCCTTGGCTCACGTGTTCTAGCTCTTAGGGAGCTTAGGAGGAGTTGCAGAATATTTTTGAGTAGGGCAGTTGTATCCAGCCATGAGGGTACTCATTAAGACAAAGCTGTCTGGGAGTCAGCAAGATAACTCAGTGGGGAGGGTCCTTATGCAGCTATGAGCACCTGAACTCAATCCACAGAACCTCTGGTAGTCCTAGGAGCATACACCTCTAAATACAATATCAGGGAGGCAGAAGCAAGCAGATTCCTGGGGGTCATTGGGCAGCCAGACTAGCCTGCTTGGCAAGTTCCAGAACAATGAAAGACCCTTGTTGCAGCTACCTGCAGCTACATGTGTATGGGGTCTTCTAGAAGAGGAGTAGGAGCCTAAGAGAATAAAGGGAATTGGATGGCGAGAGGAAATAAAAAATGGGACTGAACCATGGCTTCTGCTTTCAGTCCAAAGTATATTATCCAACTGAGAAATCAAACAGGCAGGCAAAACCCCGCCCTCAATCTGCCAGCATCCTGTGGCCAAATTAGCATCTGAATGCTCGGTCTAGAATGCAGGCAAAGCAATGCTGCAGGCTGTAGCTGTTAGCAGGAACTGAGAGACAGAGAAGTGGCAGGAACAAAAAGGGCTTTGTTTAAGTCAGGAAGCCTCACCCCAGGTAGGCTGACTGCTTGTGGCAAGTCAAGGTCTGAGACAGCCAGCTGAAGAGGTTACAGACCATGTCTCAAAGGAAATAACAAACAAACAAACAAACAAACAAACAAATATAAAGTTAATGGTGCTGGAAGAACCACTCTTAAGGTTGTCCTTCGATTTCCACATGCTTGTACACAAACCTTCACACACACACACACACACACACACACACATAAACACACATACCTAACACACCTGCCCAAACACACCTGCACACACACACTCACACACACACATATACTAACTCACATACACGCTCACATACTCCCAAATTCATCCCATTGATTGAAATTCAATCAATATGTTCAGTGGAATGAAAGTTTGGATGAAGAGAGTAGGTGGATTTCCAGGTGAGTGTCAGCTGGCAAAACCCAGCACACTCTGCTTCCTTCTTGTTTGTAAGTAGGGTCTTGTTTATTTTATTTATTTATTTATTTATTTATTTATGCTTCTTTTGTTGTTTTTGCTTTTTGTTTGCATTTTAGAAAATGGGAAGAGGTCCTTGTTTGTTTCTTAACTGATAAGAAATTAAAAAAAAAAAGGAAAAAAATCAGAATTTTGGTTTTCGAAAGGTTATAGAATAAATTCTTTGAGTACTTAAAAAGGAACTTTTGCTTAAGTTTAATAACAGCCTTTTAAATATAGAACATGCTCAGTATATATTTATGCCTTACATGCATGTTAATATTTTTCTTCTTAGAGTGTTTATTAAATTGAACAGTATGAATTAAATATTAAGTACTGGTTAGGTTTTTTGTTTGGTTGCGTGTGTGTGTGTGTGTGTGTGTGTGTGACTTTAATACAAGAAGAGGGAAGAAGAACCTCAATGAAGAAGATGATTCCATCAAACTATCCTGTAGGTAAGTCTGTGAGGCAGTTTTCTTGATTAAGAATTCATGTGGCAGTGCCCAACCTACTGTGGGGATTTGCCATTGTACACATGGAGGGACCCATGGCTCCAGGCACATATATAGCAGAGGATGGCCTTGTTGGACATCAATGGGAGAAGAGGCCCTTGGTCCTGTGAAGGCTCAATGCCCCAGTATGGGGGAATGCGAGGGCAGGGAGGTGGGAGTGAGTAAGTGAGTGGGTGGGTTGGTGGGAGACACCGTCATAGAAGCAGGAGGAGAGGAGATGGGATAGGGGTTTTCCAGGGGGTGAGGTAACTGGGAAAGGGGTTAAAATTTGAAATGTAAATAAAGAAAATATCCAAAAAAAAAAAAAAAAATTGCAGGCTAGCAAACCATAAGGAGTAAGCCTGTAAGCATTTCTCTGGGCTCTCCTTTAGTTCCTCCTCCAAGTCCTGCCTTGCATTCTTGCCCAAAGAATTTTCTATGAAGGCCTATGAACTGGAATTCGTAAGCCAAATAAGTGCTTCCCTCCCTATATTTAGTGCATGTCTCTCCATCTCTACTAACCTAGTGTAGATAAATTGTTAGAGACATGCCCAGAGGCTAGGGTCTTCAGTGATTCCAGAACCTGTCAAACTGAGAGTCAGTGTTAATCATTACAATTGGTTTATGGGACCACAGAGCAACTTATCTTTGTTCTGTTCATGTTAGTACTTATAGATGTATGAGATTCATAAAGTGTGTATTATGTCTCATGTTACATACATACACACACAGCCACACACACAAACACACAATTTCAAGGTGCTTTGAGAAGAAAGAAGTGTTTATCCTGGTTGAAACTTGCATATGTGTAGAGAATCATAAACTGAGAAGTACAAACCCTAGGTCAGCTTTGGTCTATGACTGTCAGTGCTACACAGACCTTTCCTTTATGTTGTTTGGTATTCCCTGGTATTTTCTTGATTCTTGGGTAGTTTACCTCTTCTTTCTTTTTTAAAGTTTAATTTGTATTTTTAGTTCTGTGTATGAATGTGTGTCTGTATGGGTATGTGCATGTGAATGCAGTTGCACATGGGGGTCAGAAAAGACCTTGGCTCTGGAAGCAGTTGTGAACTGCTCTTTAAGAGAGATGGGAACTGAAGTCTGATCCACTGGAAGAACAGTATACACTCCTAATTGCTGAGCTGTACACAGGTCTGGATAGTTTTTCTTATAGGAAACAAACTGTCATATAAAAATCTAGTTTTCACATTTAAAACCAAAATAATAAGGTATGATGTAGCTGCCTGTAGCCACTCATATGAATGGGTTGTCTGGAACAGGGGTCAGGGCCTGAATAATTAAGGGTACCGGAAATGCGGGAAGGGTTTGAAAAAATTAGACCAACACGTGATGTGTTTTCAGTCTGCCACCATTCATTGAATTCTCCTTGTTACAAGTAAAGAGGTAGGTAAGTAAAGCAAAACCCCTCCCCCAAGTTCGGCAGCAACTTGGCACAATCAGCAGCTTCATCTTCAGTCACTGGAGGCGGGATTTCGGGAGTAACTGGAACTTGGAGAGAGGCGTGGCAATTAGCAGGAGGTGGGCAGAGAGGCGTGGCTATCTGTGGCAAGGCAGGGTCTGATAGAATCATCCCTCAGCTGTAGGAGGGTCACAGTATGAGAACAAGTGAGCCTTTTTATTTTCATCAAGACCAGGTTTTATCATTGAACTGCACTGTTGATCAGAATACATGAATTCTGATCCCTTGTAAATCAGAAGTGGGTGTGACAAAATTAGGTTGAACTGTTTGCAAGGGAAAAGTTGACCCAAGGAATAAAGTTGTATAAGGAGCTTAAAATACTTTGTGAACTCAAGTTAAAGGTTGGAACCTTCAATAAGAAGGATGGGTTTCTGTTCATAGACTGGTATTTCTACTAATGTGGGAAAATATAATAAAAGGAGAGGCAAAAAGCCTTAGAAAAAAATTCTCCTTTATCTGATAACAAATGCTCAAAACAAGAGTGCAAGAGCTCTCTGATCCCGTCTCACATCTGACTTTTGTTAAAGCATTAACGTATTGTGACATTTTGGGTAAAGATACAATTCCAAAGGGTGAATGAAGGACCCTAACTACAGGGGAGAGTAATGCTGCCTTGAAGCTGTTGGACAGGTGAGTGGGAGGGTGTGAGTGTGAGCAGACACCACGTATGAGGCAGTGGATGGGGTGTAGTCAGAACAGCTTTTGTAGCAGTGCATAAAGTTGAAGGAGGAACATTTAATCTATGAAGCCTTCAAAACAGAGCCTAATTCATTTCTAGCCAAAAAGCAGTGTCATTGAAGATGATGACAAGTAGTTCTAGGAGCTAGACAAGTGAGAGAGGATGGATACTCAGGGCTCTCTGGATGAAGTCAGAAGGAAAAAGAAGTTAAAGAATCCAAAGAATTTCAACTTAGTTACAACTTACATACACACACAGATGGGTTCAAATGCTCATATGCACTTTAATTATATTCTCACATACACTAACACACACATACACAGAGGGGAATTGGGGCTCCTAAATTATTATAATGAACTAAGAGGGTTATTAATAACACATTAAATGGTAACAGATGTGCTCTTCGCCAGGAAGGACAAACGAGGTTGAGGACCCCACAGTTAAACTAGAATCGATTCTTTTGCTCATATAAATTAGGTGTGGTCTTGCTGGAGGAGGCAGAGAGGCTGACTCAAGTACCTACTAGTAAGAACAGTTACAATCCTTCCTCCACAGTGTGGGTGTGTTCAACTCCAAGGAATCGGGCCTCTGAAGAAATACCAACACCCAGCTGCATAGTGCACTACTGACGCCTTGTGAGTCACCGAGAGAAGTATAACCAATCCCGCCACAGTGAAGTTTGGCAGCTTCCACCATTACAACAATGGAAACTTTGGATTCGAATTGGGTGGAGTGGAGTTAGTTTATCTTTAGAGCTGTCAGCCATTTTTTTTTTTTTTTTTTTCTGTCAGGGGTGATTGTTCTCCAAAGGCAATAGTCTCTGCTGGCCTCTCTTCACTACTGGCCTCAAGAGCAGAGCAGAGTTGGGCATAGACAGAACGTTTTCTTTACCAAATAAGGGCCAATTGTCTGAATGTGACTAATCACAACACAGCAGCTACATGTCTGGAATTTCCAAGAAGATGACAGGGTGCATGCAGAGCTCGAAGGCCAGCTGGTGAACCTGGAGTGCAGACATCCTTATTGATCAAGAGCACAATGTAGCTTTCAGTTTCCACTAAATATTCACTGGGACCCCCACCTACTGCTTCCTACTGGGTGGGACTAGGAAAAATAACATTGTGTGTCCTAGAAATCTTACCCTGTGAAAATAGAGGGTTCTTATGAAAATTAAAAACATTGATTTGAATTTATAGTAATGTACAGTGGCTTCCCCATCACCCACAGTTTTGCTAGACATGTTCATTTGTCTGTCCTTAAACCCAGTCCTTAAATATTAAATGGAAAGCTCTGGAAATAAATGATCCACACATTTTAAAGTGTGTACCTTCTGAGGAGCAGGATGAGTCACTGAACTGCCTTGCTTCATCGTGGCATGATGACAATCACCCTGGGATCCAGAACTCTATGCTATAATTGCTACCTGCCTGTGAGTCACATAGCAGTACTCTTGGTTCCCAGACTACCTGAGTGGTATCAAAGTGTTATGTTCGGGTAACTAACTCTTCTAGAGAGAGTGAGTCAGGGAGGGAAAGAAAAAGGAGAGGAAGGGTGAGGCCAAGAACGACTGAGAAGGGAATATTTCTAAAGCTTCCTTTGTATTTTGTCTGTTCTGTTTCATAGTACTATTGTTATTGATCTCTAACTAAGCCTAATTTGTACATTTTACTTTATAATCGATGTGTTTTATGAGGAAAATAGTGTATATATAAAGCTTGGTACTATCTCTAATGTCAGGCAACCCCTGTACCTTTGAAAAGTACCCTCTGGATAAAGAGGGGTATTTTATTGTAAGAAGGTGAGAATTTAGCATTCATTCGTGATTTTATCCAGTGAATGTATTAGGAAGCTCTTTTATATCAGACTTTAAGTTAGATGTTAGGGGTGGAGAATCTCTAGACTGTCTCTGACCTGCCAGGTCCTGAATAACACAGCAACTTATATTTATTTATAAAAGTTTAGGCCTTAGCTTAG
>JADRCD010158119.1:0-13520 GCA_019843815.1 Montemys delectorum
TCTGCTTTCCAAGCCCAAGGACAGCATGCTACACATCCCCACTGCTGAAGCCCCACGGAGGGCTGAGCTGCCCCCCTGGAGTAACACCGCTGCAAATCAGCAAGCACACATTCCCACACGCTTTCCTCTTACACAGATTAAGACGAGCATCGTCAGGGATCCAAGGAACTCAGCTGACTTATCCTTTGACACACTTGGTTCACCCCCCCCCAAAAAAAAACACAATTAATTTTTTTTTTTAGACACTGTCTCACTATGTAGCCCAGGCTTTCCCCCCGAACTCATAAACCTCCTGGGTAGGCCTCCCAGGTGCAAAGCAAGCCTCCTTGTTATGAAATGATGATAAACCAAGGTAAGCATTGCCACAACTGAAACATAACTCAGAGTGGACATTGAGTTTGATATGATTTTTATTCAAAAATTTGCAAGGTTGAAGGAAGGATCTGAGTTTTCATTAAAAGAAAACAATTTTCGCAGTTCATATTCAGCCTGTAGCTTCATGTTGAATAACAACAGAGAAGGAAATTTCTCTTTAAGATCCTCACTTCAGTATGAGAAGCCCAAGTTCCTGGCATTGTGTGGCAAGGTCACTGGCCCCAGCCTGGTCTGAGGCTCACGGGCAGCCTTCTGGCAGTGGGAGGCCAGCTCTCCTCCAGACAATACAACAAGGGTGTCTTCCCACTGCCTTCCGCACAGGGTCTTTAACTCATCACCTCCGACAAATCCAAGTCCACTAACTCCTGAGGAGAGCAGGTATAAACTGTGTGGAATGGGAGAGATGCTCCATGCTTCACAGAACAGCTCACGTGTTAAAAATTAAGTCATGAAACATGCCTTAGTAATTTACAATGTGACTTAAAAGAAACAAAGCAAGATGCACAGCACAGTCTTGCGTGTGGTACTGTAAACTCCTACGGACGATTGCTACTAGTAGGCAAACAGGTGTGAAGGAGCCACGCACACTGCCATATTGGTGGGCACCCAGTTTTTTCAAGTGGGTTACTGAATTTAGCCTGAAGGAAATAAAGATCTACAAACTAACAACTTTGTTACTCTAAATGATGAGGTAGATTTTTTCCCCTAATATGATAAAGTGAAGATAAACAGAAAGTCTAAACAGCATTTAGTCTTCTTTTAAAAATCTTCAGGCTATAACCACGGTCACAAAAAATGCAATTATAGAGTTCAAGGTGGCGAGGTCAAAGGTTATATGCAGACACATTATTTACTTGAGATGCTACTTGAAGAGTCAATAATCAGTCTTGGATCAATCAACTCTTTCCAGAGCACAGTGATCTAAGGAAAAATACAAAACAACAAATTTAATTCATTTTTGAAGTTACATAAGCTAACAATTGTAGGTTAGTTAAGGAAGTTTCTGTGAAGAATGGTTAATGAAAATACTTTTTATTTCAAAGATTTATTTATTTATTTTATGAATGTGAGTACAGTGTTACTGTCTTCTGACATAACAGGAGAGGACACCAGATTCCATTACAGATGGTTGTGAGCCACCGTGTGGTTGCTGAGAATTGAACTCAGGACCTCTGGAAGAGCAGTCAGTGTTCTTAACCACTCACTGAGCCATCTCTCCAGCCCCAAAAATACTTTTTTTTTTTTTTTTTTTTGGTTTTTCGAGACAGGGTTTCTCCGCATAGCCCTGGCTGTCCTGGAACTCACTCTGTAGACCAGGCTGCCTCTGCCTCCCAAGTGCTGGGATTAAAGGCGTGCCCTACCACGCCTGGCCAGTTGGTGCTCTTAACTGCTCAGTCATCTCTCCAGCCCAGAAATGTAGCAACTTTTATGTTAAACATATTTCTTCCTCTTTTTTTATTAAGTGCACTGTCACAGCCGGGCAGTGGTGGTGCACGCTTTTGCTTTTAATCCCAGCACTTGGGAGGCAGAGGCAGGCGGATTTCTGAGTTCGAGGCCAGCCTGGTCTACAGAGTGAGTTCCAGGACAGCCAGGGCTACACAGAGAAACCCTGTCTTGAAAAAAACCAAAAGAAAAAAAAAGAAAAAAAAGAAAAAAAAGTGCACTGTCACTGTCTTCAGACATACTATAAGAGGGCATTATAGATGGTTGTGAGCCACTATGTGGTTGCTGGGACTTGAACTCAGGACCTCTGGAAGAACAGGAGTACCCTTAAGTGTTGAGCCATCTCTCCAGCCCGTGTTAAACATATTTCAACCTTTGATTTAGAGTAGGGTCTGGGGTGGTAAAAAGGAGATCCTGAGGGGTCAGAAAGATTCAGCTTATAGATGGGTGACTCTGGGAGCTAACGTGGGGCCTAGTAGCCAGCACAAGGTGGCTGATGACCTTTCTCTGCCAAGGGGTAGTTCTTACCCTAATCTGTCTAGGACAGAACTACCACACAGTGTACCAATAGAGACAGATGCCCCTAGCACTCTGCAAGGGTGAGTGATGTTCGCCACCTAGTGTCAAAAAGCGGAAACTACAGGTTTTCTGTTTGCATTTTCTACATATTTTTTAAAAAGATGTTTAAATATTGCAATCATAGAAGCACAGGAAATGAGGCTAAATCATCTGATGCTGCCACCAATCCTCAGAACGTGTTTCTAGGAAAAAATCCTAAAAGTATCTTATACCTTAAAAACACAGGCAAGTGCAGGGGATGATAGTACAAGCCTTTAATCCCAGCACTTCGGAGGCAGAGGCAGGAGGATCCCTGTGAGTTGGAGGCCAGACTAAGCTACAAAATGAGTATGGGACAGCCAGGGCTCTGTAACCCTATCTCTAAACAAACAAACAAATAAACAAACAAAAACACAGGCAAGCACAAAGTCTGGCTGAAAGTTGAAACAAAATGTGAATTTTCAGCATTGAAATATAATAGCAAATAAACACAATGCTTCAAATACAAGCACAAGAGGGAGTGTTATGCTTAACCATATTCAAGCTGCCCATAAGTTACCACCAGTAACTGACAGCTGGCCTCCAACACAGGGGACCAGGTGCCTGATGCCAAGCCAGACAACCCAAGTCTGATCCCCAGCATCCACAGAAGAACAATTGGAAGTTGTCTTCTGACCTGCACACACATGGTCTCACACACACACACACACACACACACACACACAAATAAATCTAATTTAAAAATTAAAATAAAAAGGAATATCAGAGGGCAGAACGGCCATGTTATGTCATTCTTTATGCCATCTATCTATGCTACTCCAGGTCAGCTGTGGGGAACCTGAGGGACAGTAACAATTTGTAAGGCAAAGGGTGGAGGCCTCTGAGTTTACATTTCTTCTTGATCTGAGTCTGGTCTCCTGGCTAAGCTCAAGCTGTAGCAATGGCTCTCCAAGTATTGGGTATTATAAAGTCTGACAAAAGCCAATCTCCTGAGGAAACCTACATGACTAGGATTTTAGAGCAGTGCTGTGCTTTTAAACAAGGACATAGTGTTTGTGCATGTTGTGTGGGCTCAGGGAAGTCCATGATGGCATCGGCCTTTGAAACCTGGCACTTATGAGCAGTGGTGGCACACGCCTTTAATCCCAGCACTTGGGAGGCAGAGGCAGGCAAATTTCTGAGTTCAAGGCCAGCCTGGTCTACAGAGTGAGTTCCAGAATAGCCAGGGCTATACATAGAAACCCTGTCTCAGGAAAAAAAAAAAAAAGGAAACCTGGCACTTGTTGGCTATTCCAAAGGAAGATAAATGCCCCCAGAGCCCTGATCCTCTAGGATTTTAGCACAAACAGTTCAGGAAGCTGCAATGTCAGCTTTTGTGCCCCGCCCCCTCCTGTATCAATTAAGAGTAGCAAGCCTACCCTCTTCTCCTGCGTCACGGCATACTCCACCACCTCTGTTCCGTTTTCATTGTGATAGACCAAATCAAACTTCCCAGGTTCTTTCAGAGCTGAAACCAGAGGGTAAAGATAGTTAAGTCACGTCTCCATGGTTAAAATGTTCTTCATGGAAATTTCAAACCACTGGGAGGTAGCTGTGTAAGCTGGAGACATATAGGAAAGGGTGGCATATGGATATAAAAGACAGGGCCGCCTTAGCATTTCTAGGAAATGAGATTGCCTCATTGGAATGAAACAGGCCTGATAAACACGCTGGGTACACCCATGGAGAATGTGCAACCACAGGTATTCCCGAGGGAAGGTACAGGATGTTGCTGTCCTCAAAAATCATGTATGCCTAAACTTAGAAACACAAGCAGGCTTTTCAGCCTTGTACAATAATTTGGGATCAGAAAGATGTTAATACAAGCTGAAACCATTCAAACAATTCGTAACTGATGGGCAAAATTATGAACGTCCAAAAAACATTCTAAAAATATTCACCAAAACATTGCAAATCGGAATGGCGAGATGGCTCAGCGGTAAGAGCATTGACTGCTCTTCTGAAGGTCCTGAGTTCAGATCCCAGCAACCACATGGTGGCTCACAAACACCTGTAATGAGATCTGACATCCTCTTCTGGTGGGTCTGAAGACAGTTACAGTGTATTACGCTGGAGCGAGCAGGGCGGAGTGAGTTCAATTCCCAGCAGCCACATGATGGCTCAGAGCCATCTGTGTAGCTACAGTGTACTCATACACATAAAATAAATGAATAAATAAATAAATAAATAAATCTTAAAAAAAAAAAAAAATGCAAATCTTGCTGGGGATGCAGCTCAGTTGGTAGACTGTTTCCCTAGCATGCAGCCAGCCCTGGGTTCAGCCTTCTGCACCCCATAAAACTAGGCATGGTTGTGAACATCTGTGATTCTAGCACTCGGGAGGAGAATCAGGTCAAGGTCATCACTGGCTACACAGCAAGGTCTATACAGGGATCTATGAGACTCTAGCCCAAAACAAAACAAAAAAATGGGAGGGTCAGTGAAAGGGCTCAGCAAGCAGAGATGCTTGTAGCATAAGCCTGAAGACCTGAGTTTGATTCCCACTACCCACATGATGGAAAGAAAGAACCAACTCTTGCAAGTTGTCTTGACCTCCACATGCCTTAAGATACACGTAAGCACATACATACATACATTATATATGTGTGTGTGTGTGTGTATGTGTATATATATATGTGTGTGTATATATATATATGTATATATATACATATATATACACATATATACATATACACACACACACATATATATTTAAAAAAACTGGGGGACACAGAAGTTAGGGGTGGAAAAGGGGTAAAAATTATGTGAATATAGTACTCATGCATGAAATTCTCAAAAAAAAAAAAAGGGAAATTAAAACAAACACAACAAAACCACTAAACTTTAATAGGACAGCCAGGGCTGCACAGAGAAACCCTGTCTGAAAAACCAAATAGATAGATAGATAGATAGATAGATAGATAGATAGATAGATAGATAGATAGATAAAAAGAAAAAATCCAACAAAGGCATACTGTGCATTTGGATCTAGAAGAACAGACACTGAAAAACCAGAGTGTTTTTTTCTTTGTATGTGGGAATGCCGCTTGCCTCCTGCAGCTTTCCCACTTCCTTCCTGTATCTTGTGGGAGGCCCTGCTCCTTCAGAGCTTGCTGCTAACACTGTGCAACAGCTCTGAGAAGTTTCTTTTTTCCCTTGGCAGGCTTTTTGTTTTGGTTTGAGCTCTAGCTGACTCAAACTGGGAGCCCTCCTGCCTCAGTGTCAGAGTGCTGTGACTTGAGCCACTTTAGAAGGCTTTTGGCTGGCATTGCCTGGAACACCTTCATCCTGTTCGTCACAGCCAGCTCCATCCACTAACTTCAGGAAGCTCGCCTGCACAGCACCGCCATTCCTACTGCTGACCAAGCCACACACAGTTCTACCCACCTCAACCACGATCCCTTTGTTTCTATGCCCCAGTTTAGTTCCTCAGCACGATCTTGTGATAAGACACAGATTCTTATTGGGCCGGTTGGGCTGGCTGGTCACCGAGTCCCAGGACTCTACCTGTCTCCCCTTCCCCAGCACTGGGATTCCAGGTACCCACCATCATGCCAGGCTTTCATCTAACATGGGTGGTTCTGAGGTCAAGCTCAGGTCTTCATATTTGCTAGGCAAACCTTTTACCATCTGAGGTCCCTCCAAGAGCTCCATCATCTACTTATCCTGCTTCCTGGTTAGGTACCCACACTATATACAGTAAAAGCCTGTGTTCCAGGCTTACAGGATCAATGGGTGTAGCTAGCTAGGGATAAAGGTGAGCTATTTAGAGTAATATGGCACTGTCTAGCACATTCCAGGCCCTGGGTTCAGCCAATCCCCAACATCACAAAAATATAAGTAAAACATATAAAATAAAATGTCTGCAATGTGTATATATTTAATACACATGAGTATGTTCATTTGCCAACCTCCTGAGTGGATCTTGTTCACTGAAATGATGGATATATATAAAACCATATCCTTAACTTTCCGTTTCTGGTTTGTTTCTTTTAAATTTCTTTTTCTTCTTTTGTTTTTTTGTGGGGGTTTTGCTTTCCTTTTATTTTTTTTTTTTTTTTTTTTTTTGATACATGGCCTTATATAGCCCAGACTGACCTCTAACTTTCTTTGTAACCTCTAACTTTGCGACTGTAACTTTGAGGATGACCTTGACCTTAAACTGAAAGGAGAAATTAAGTTTGAGACTGGTGAATGATTACAGGTTGGAGGAAAACACAGTGGGCCAAGCCTGTACCAAGTCTGTGAATATCCAAACAAGCCTGAATAGAAGCAAGCAAGCTGTTAGATATCCCACGGACTGACAGGCCAGGAAGACATAAACCATAAAGATAGAACAAAAATATGCAAGGACATATCCAGGGGCCAGACTTGCAAGGACATGCCTGGCCGGAGTAATAGGCCATCTGGTCCTCTTAGATATAGTTTAAGGTCAGCCAAAAACCCCCGAATAGCACCCCTTTTAGGAATTTTCCGATCTGACCTGCACGTACACTAACTAGCTGATATTTGTAATAACCAATCATGTATAACCACACCAATTCCTTTGTTTCCCTAGACCCTTTTCCCTATATAAACCCCTAACCCCTGAGCCTCTGGGTCGATTCCTCTGTCTCCTGCGTGAGATACATGTCGACGCGGAGCTCCGAGATTAAACTGCCTCGTGTGTTTGCATCAAGACGGTCTCTCGTGTTTCCTTGGGTACACATTCTCCCGGGACTTGAGCAAGAGGCACCCTAGGGGGGCCTTTCAGAACTTCTAATCTTCCTGTCTCAGCCTCCTGGGTACTGGGAAATGTCCCACCCGTTTTAGGCAGTGCTGGAGCTGGAGCAGGACGTGGGCGTCTTTGTACGTGCCAGGCAAGCATTCCATCTCCAGTCTTCTTGCCATACTTCAGAGCTGTATAAAGTATCTCACTTGACAGCTCAGGCTGCCCTTAAGCTTGTGATCTTCCGGCCTCTTCCACCCCTCAAGTGCCTGGGATCAGAGGCGAGTGAGCACACCCAAGGAGCTCGGGCTCTATGCCCACCTGTCCAGAGGGCAGAAGCCATGATTCTGATCCCTAACACGAGACAGAGGGAAGAGGATGACGCAGAAATGTGACAGTTTTCAGAGTTGTCTGGGTGCAGATTCTTCTCAGCAGTTTTTTTTTGTAACCTCCTTGAGTCCGCATTCAGTGTCGGTTTCCTAGAAGTAACTGCTTTTGCAGTTCACATTCACCGGGATGTACAGTCTTCTGCCAGAGTGTATAATGATGGGGGTAAGAGCAGCCAGCCCAACAGCTCTGACAGCCAGCAGGACATCTCCATCCGAGGGGAAGGTGCAGAGGCCCCTGAGGCTACAGTGCGCTGGCAGTGGAGAGCAGTGGAGAGCAGTGAAGGGCGCCTAGTCCCAGGTGAGCAGAGGTCGAGGGAGGGCACTCCTCTAGGAGGAAAGGCTGTGCTGGAGCTTCTGTGGATATGAGTCTTCTGCCCACAGAGAAGATGGATAGAATATGCTCCATATTCACTCCTAAAAGACTCACCTGGTAAGGAGGAGAGGACTTCTATATCCACTTGCTGGGTCTCTGGATCGTGGCTTAATATTTTTCCTTCCTTCCAAAAATAAAGGACCATGTCAAAAAATCTCTATGTAAAACACTGTAATGTACTAAAGGTCACTAAGTGAGTAGACTTTAAAATGGCTACTTTTATGTAATATGAACTTATCTCCATAAACCAACCTGTAAGGGAAGAATAAAAACAACAGGCTTATATAAACACTCTACCTGAATATACAGAAAAATTGTTAGAGGTAAAACAGGCACACGTTAGT
Organism: Montemys delectorum; assembly: GCA_019843815.1. Lineage (NCBI taxonomy): Eukaryota > Metazoa > Chordata > Mammalia > Rodentia > Muridae > Montemys > Montemys delectorum. Next base: position 8,230 of record JADRCD010158119.1, read on the forward strand.
CATGACTGGCACTTGACAAAGGGTAAAAATTGTTGCAGGTCCCCAGAATTGATGGGGAGAAAAGCAGACTAAAGCCACGAGTTCAAGTGAGGAATAGCAAGACAGCTTTCAGTGGGAGAGCCACACATAGACAGTGGTGCTTCCAAGCCAGCAATGCTGGGGCCACTCCAAATCCTAGGTCCCCAGTTTTCAGATGCATGAAGATGCACTGCCTCTCCAGAGGCAGAGGCACAGGCAGAAGGGTTATGAGTTCAAGGCCAGTTTGGACTACACAGTTAAAACATTGCCCTTCAAAATTATAAAGTCAAGGGGAGGAACTGGAGAGATGGCTCAAGGGTTAAGAGCACTGTCTGCTCTTCCAGAGGTCCTGAGTTCAATTCCCAGCACACACAACTTTCTGTGACCCCAGTTCCAGGGGATTTGACACCCTCGCATACATACATGCAGGTAAAACACCAATGTACATAAAATAAAAATAAATAAATAAATAAATAAATAAATAAAAAAGTTAAAAAGAGGACACACCATTCTGTCCATATGGTTGACAATGGGAAGACAAATGGGCAGCTGTGGGGCCATATACTGAGGCCAACCAATGAGATCTTTTCTGTTGTTGTACTTCAAGACAAAGTTTCTCTGAGTAAAAGCCCTGGCTGACCTGGAACTCCTTTTGTAGACCAGGCCGTCCTCAGATTCACAGAGATTCATCTGCCTCCGCCTCCCTCTTGGGTGCTAGGGTCATAAAGGCGCATGCTACCTCACTTAGCTTCCAATCAGCTCTTTTTTAAAAGATTTTATTTTTACATATGTATGCATGCATGCATGTATGTATGTATATGTTAGTGTGTGCATGTGCATGCTGGTGCCTGTGACCAGAAGAGGGTGCTGGATCCTCTGAAGCTGGAGTTAAGGACTGGTTTTGAGCCACTTGACATGGATGCTGGGAGCCAAACTCCTGTTCTAAGAGCAGCAAGCAAATACTCCTTAGAGCTGAGGCGTCCCTGCAGCCCCAATACCCACCCTTACCCTCTGGGCACAGACAAGAGGTGCTTTATTTTCTCACTTGTTTTGCCTTTGTGTAGCCATGTATTTATTCTTGGGACAGGCCCAGAGTTTGATCCTCAGCAGCACAACAGCCCCCTGTACCCCACACGGAGCTCGCCATTCTGATTCAGTTTTCTCCTCCTCACAGCAGCCCGGGAGACTTTGTGGTAATTGTCCACAGGACTCTCACCTTCACTTTATGACATTACTTACCAAGTGTCTACATTATCCATGCAAGTATTAAAGTATTATTTAAATACACCAGTACTTCATTTATTTAAAAGCTTTTGAAAAGGGATCTGTGTTAGCCCAGCTGGCTTCATCTCCAAAACTCTCCTGCCTCAGACTCCTGAGTGCTAGGATCATAGGTGGGTGATGCTATGTTGGACAAGTTTCTGATATACTGAATTTAATCTTTTTTTTTTTTCTTTTTAAAGAGACAGAGGCTCCTTATATTGTCCAGGCTAGCTGTAAATGGTGTCACGCCTCTGAGTCCTGGTGACTTGGACAACAGGTGCACCCCATCACCAGCAAACGTCATTGTTTCCATAGAAACCGTCTTACCTTGTAGTCAGAGACGTCAGGAGAGTAGTCAGATGTGAGCTCCAAGAGCTAAAACAGAAGAAGAGTCTTTCAGTCTTCTAGGAGTCCTCTTTCCTACCCCAAGAACTCGGGTCGTGTAGAGACACCCATCCCCACCCATCCCCACCCATCCCCACCCATCCGAGGCCCCACCCTGACTCCGGACAACTGCAGTCAGTAGTTTTTGTAAATGTTACTTAGTAAGATTCACTAAGGAAGCTGGGGGATGGGGGTGATCTTGTTTTCGTTATGGTCAGTGCTGTTTTAACATATACCTTAAATGCAATCTTTTCTCCGACTTGAGGTGCAGCTGCCAACAGTGGTAATAGACTATAGTCCTTCTTGGGGGGCTCTACTGGATTCTGGAAAACAGACATGTGTCTTCATTACCGGAGAGGAAATGAGAACCCACGCCATGCCTCGGGGTTGAGATAAGCTGCATGGGGAAAGGGAGGAGGGGTAACTCACAACCATTAACACGCTCACCTGGATCACCGTGGATGAGTTTGTTAGAATATCGTTTAACTGTTTCTGCTTCTGACTCTCAGAGCTTCTGTTTAAGATACAGGAGACTGCTTGCCCCCGCCCTCGCCCTCGGCCCCGAACACCCCGGCCCCTCAGTCCCTTCCCAAACAAGAAGTCCTCTCCTCGCCCCCATCCTCTTCCCAAACTGGTAGGGGCAGGCACGCCGGGAGGACCAGGAGCTTGTCTGCCTCTGTTTGAGTCAGAAGGCTTCCATCCCATAATACCCGGAGTCTCCAAGGGCAGCCCTGGGCCGGAACACCCTTGCCCCGCAAAGAGGCCAGTTGTCTTTAGGAAGTCCGACGCGCCCTCGAGCATGTTCTTGGACACCAGGAACTGGTCTTCCGACTCTGAACTGGAGTCGGAACTGGACGACGAGGTTCTGGAGGCCTTGCCCTTGCCGGAGCCGAAGGTAAAGCCAGACTTTGAGGCCTGTCTGTTGGCAGCTGCAGTTTTGGTAGCAGGTGCATCTTTCAACAGCTCGGCTGACAGTTTCTCCGAAAAGGTGAAGCCCTGCATCGTGACACTGCAGTGGCCATCGCTGACTGACTCTGGACAGGACTCAGACTCTGACAGGTAGCCTGAGCTACCTTTTGGCCCTGTGCTGCTTCTCCTCCTGGCTTTCGACAGGCTGCTCTTGGGGGAGGCCCTGGGGAAGCTGCAGTTCTGGGAGGCCCCCTCTTTAGGCGTCTGTTGTTTGGGAGACTTGGAGGCCCTGGTCTGCTTCTTCTGTTCACCTTTCTCCTTTCTTTTTGAAGACTTCTTTTTGGTCTCTTCCTCCTCCTCCTCCTCGGCCGGGCTGCCTGTCACTTTGCTTTTTCTCTTGCTCTTTGTGCGCCCCATCTCATCCGGGAAGAGCTTGGTCTCCAGGTCGGAGGCCTTCTCATTAGGGCTGCTGACCTCCTGCCTCTTCCAGTGCTTCTTTGAACACTTGTATCCCTGGTCCGTTTCCTCATCCTCTATCAACTTAAAAGCCCGTTTCTTCGATTTCCTACATGGGAAATTAGAGTCGCCACCATTGCTTACTATCAAATTCTCAGGGAGTCCTTGGTCTTCTAACTTAACCCTGTCGGAAGAGGAGAGAAGGCTTAAATGAGCAACCGGTAAGCACAGGTCTGGCAAGCTCAGGCCCCACATGCACTCGTCCTCGGCCAAGATTGCAGGCTGTCGCACAGCTAAGGATAAAGACATCACAAAATCACCCACACAACACAGCTCTTTCTTTCATGTGGCTGGTTTGTTTTCTCTTTGTTGTTTTGAGACAGAGTCTCGCTATGTCACCTTAGGTGGCCTGGAACTCACTATGGAGACCAGGCCGACCTCCAACTCATAAGAGATCCACGGTCTCTTCTTCCTGAGTGCTGGGATTAAAGGTGTGTGTCATCATGCCTGGCTCACTGTGACTAGTTTTATTAACTTAATGTATACTGGGGCCCCCCCATTTTTCTCTAACTTAGACATCACCAACAAACTAGGTTACCTTTCATTTTCATTTTGTACCAAAATACAACTCAAATAAGTAACTTGCCAAGACCCACAGCTGATAAGTAACAGGAAGGATAGTCTGACCCTGGCTTGCCTGATTTCAAAACTTTTTAAAATTTATTGAGAATTTTATACATACAAAATTTATTTCAACTACACAAACACGAGTTTTCATCTTCTCTCAGATGCCCCCAACTTCATACTCTTATTCCTTTTTTTTTATTAGATATTTTCCTTATTTACATTTCAAATTATATCTCCTTTCCCGGTTTCCCCTCCGAGAAAAAAAGAAACCCCTGTTCCCTCCACCCCCTGCTCACCAACTCACCCTCTCCTGCTTCCTGGTCCTGGCATTCCCCTACACTGGGGCATAGAACCTTCACAGGGCCAAGGGCCTCTCCTCCCACTGATGACCAACTAGGCCATCCTCTGTCACATATGCAGCTGGAGCCATGATATACCCTTATTCTTAACTCACAATCTTCTTATTATGTGTATATTAGCCATCCTAAAAGGTGAACATATTAACCATCTGGTTTTGTGTTAGAATGAAACATAAAAAGAATCTGAGTATTAAGTAAGGAAAATGTGCTGCACATATACACAATGGAATATTACTCAGCTGTAAAGAAGGTATATAATTTCCATTCGTATGGAGGCAAATAGAGGACAGCCTGCTATAGGGAGACAAATGCCACACACGTTCATTTACATGAAGACTTAAAAATAAAGGATCACAAAGAAGTAGAAAATAAATAGTAGTTATCAGAACCTAAGGAGGTTGTGGGGGAAGGTAAGACTCCTGTACACTCTGATAGAAAGATTCAATTCTAATGCTCCTCTGTGGTATAGGACAGTAGTGGTGAACAATAATTAACTGACCTCAAAGAACTACACTGGAGGCTTTTCTCCTTCCTTTTTTCCTTCCTTCTTTGGAAGACACTGGTAGCTTTGGCTGGCTTGATTTCAGTGATCCCCCTGTCTCTGCTATCCAAGTGCTAAGATTAAAGGTGAGTCTGAGAAAGGGCTTTCAATGTCTCCTATATAAAACACAGCACAAGAAGCTGGAGGTGGTGGCACACGCCTAAAATCCCAGCACTTGGGAGGCGGAGGCAGGCAGATTTCTGAGTTCGAGGCCAGCCTGGTCTACAGAGTGAGTTCCAGGACAGCCAGGGCTACACAGAGAAACCCTGTCTTGAAAAACAAACAAACAAAAACAAAACAAAACAAAAAAAAAACCAGCACGAGGAGACAGATATGCCAATCAACTCTTATCTGATCACATGAATATATGTATGTATGTGTGTGTGTATCCTGAAATGACACTCTGTACCCTACAAATATATACAACAACTATATGCTAATTAATGTACTTAAAAATAATAAAATGTTTTCTTATTCCTCTTTGGGCTCTGAATTGTTACAGCTAGCCATAAGATCCATGATAGTTCATGATGGTTACATTTATATCAACCTGGCAAGGCTATGGGGTGCTCAGTTCAGATATTGTGTCTATGGCTCCTCTAAAGTGTTTCCGATGAGATTCCCACTGAGATCTCAAAACCGACTAAAGGGCAACTTGACTTTGAGAACCTTCTCTGCTCTGGGTAGCTGTGACTCTACTTTCCATTTCTCTGTTTGTCTGTTCATTTGTTTTT
>JADRCD010158127.1:0-10958 GCA_019843815.1 Montemys delectorum
GCAGGCCTCAAACTCAGAAATCCGCCTGCCTCTGCCTCCCAAGTGCTGGAATTAAGGGCATGTGCCACCACTGCCCAGCTAATCTCATTCTTTACATCATCAAACTAGCAATGGCTTGAGATAGTAATTTGGTATTTTTAGAGAATGTGCATGTCAAATTGTAAAGACTTGTTCTCAATGTCCTCAGTTTCTACCTGTACCACATAATGGTGTTAGTTCTCAAAGACTTATACTTAATCAATTATTTCAAATGGATACTCATATTTCTGATTTTAGAAAAATAAAATATGCATATGTGACTATTGATACCTTTTCAGGCTTTCTAGTTGCAATTGCCTTAACAGGAAAACCAACTAAAAATGTAATTGGTCATTGCCTTCATTATTTTTCTATGCACGGTGTTCCTAATCAGATTAAAACAGATAATGGAACTGGCTATTACAATCAAGCATTTGAGATGTTTGTCAACAATTTAATGTTACCTATATTACTGGGAGGAGTTATAATGACTTTTCTCTTTTGTTTAATGTGACCAGTTATTCTGACTCAATCATGGACTGGTTTAGAAATAAATACAATATTGGAGATTCCAATTATGAAGATAGCTAAAAATCTTTATCAGCCAGCTTACCTGGCTCTTACCACTATTTCCTGAGCCTGTTTTTCTGAGGAGATCCTGACAAGGTGACAAGATCCTGGCATAGTGGGGGATAGGTTCACCTCCCCCCCCTTTATAAGCTCAGACTCATAAGTAAACATTGAGCCTTGATCAGAAACTTTGTCTTGGTCTCATCCTTCTCTCACCATCCCCCCATTCAGCCCCAGCTTTCCTCTCAGGAACCCAGTAATCTGTGGTCACTGGCGGCTACAGTCCATGTTCTTGACCTCTACAAAGTATCAAAGTTACATTTTAATAAAAAATATTAGTGTACTGTTTGGCTTTAACTAAAGTCATCTCTTGGCCAGTAGCATTGTTACTCTCCCTAACTTATTTGTGACCCCTCCCTAATACTTCAGGACGGGGTCTTATTTGAAAATAAGACTCTGTAGAGGTGATCAAATTAAAATACTGTCATTGTGGTAGTTCTAAAAAGGCATGGTAATGGCTAATCTTGGTTGTCAACTTGGCTAGATGGACCAACAACTGAAGAGTTGTCTCTCACAGACTGGCTTGTAGGAATATTTGCAAGCTGTTTCTTTATTACTAATTGATATAGAAGGGGCTCTGCTCACTGTAGGCGGTACCATTCCCAGGGAGATGAGCCTTATAAGAAAGGCATCTAAACGCAAGCTAGGAAGAAAGCCAATAAGCAATGTTCCTCCATGGTTTATGCTCCAAGCTCCTGCCTTGAGTTCCAGCCTTGGAAACAAAAACAAAAACAAACTCCACCAACAAAACCCTTTCCCCAACAAGTTAGTTCTAGCTGGTGCTTTATCACAGCAAGAGATACAAACTAACACACATACTACGAGGAATTGTCCTTCAGACAAAATAGTTGCTAACACAGTTGCCGGTAGTACAGCTGGGAGTCTGGTTTGAGTGGACAAAGTAGATGAGGAAAGTTGTCCACTTTCAAAGGTTTTTGAAGGAAAACAGAGGCACTGTACTGGGAGGATGCAGGCCTAGTTAGTATGTGCCCGGTGCAGCCTGAGAGTGAGAGGGGGGAGGGACATACACGGCTTGGGCTACAGGAGAAGAGTCACTCTTTCTTTGGGTAGGAAAGAGGGGCTTGGTTACTGTGCGGCCTGCAGGAGTTGAGCATTGTCAGGATGCCTTAGACCCCAGGCAGCAAAGGGAATACATATGGACCTACCCTGCTTGTATCTTTCTCTGCTTAGGGTCCAAAAGACTTGTAAGGTCTAACAAGAGGGGACTAGGGGCATGGGAGAGGAAACTAGTTGAGCATTTGTGATGGTTTGACTATGGTTGGCCCATGAAGAGACACTATTAGGAAGTGTGGCCTTATTGGAAAAGGTGTAGCCTTCTTGGAGGACATGTGTCACTGTAGGGGTGTGCTTTGAAATCCTAGGCTCAAGCTCTGCCCAGTGCATAAGAGACTCTCCTCCTGGCTGCTTAAAGAACAGTCTCTACCTGGCTGCCTTTGGATCGAAATGTACAACTCTCAGCCTCTTCACCAGCACCATGCATGCCTGGATGCTGCCATGCTTTCCCACCGTGATGATACTGGACTGAACCTCTGAACCTGTAAGCCAGCCCCAGTTAAATGCTGTGCTTTATAAAAGTTGCCTTGGTCATGGTGTCTCTTCACAGCAGTGAAAGTCCAAGACAGCGTTATAACACAAATGTATATGCAAAAAGCCGAACACGGCGAACCCCGTTGCTTTGCTAATCTAACAAATTAATATTTCCCTTAAAGAATAAAAAGGAAAAAGAAACCACTATAATATAGAGGCACATGCAGAAAAGAAAAACAAGGAGAAGGTGACCAAGAAGAAAGGACTGAAACGGATCTCACAGTCCTTGCAGACTAACCTACTCCATGCCTGAGAATGGGAACGTATATGAAAACGTGGCCCAGCATCCCAAGTTAAAATGAGATCACGCTTATTAAGAGTGAGATGGGCCATCATCCACTCTTGTCCGATATGGCAGGTATCCATATAGCGATCAGGATGCAAGGAGAACATGCTATGAAGACAGAGACAGAGTTTGGTGTCTCCAACTGTGATGGTTTGTATATGCTAGGCCCAGGGAATGGCACTATTAGAAGGTGCGGCCCTGTTGGGAGTAGGTGTGGTCTTGTTGGAGTAGGTGTGTCACTGTGGGCGTGACACTTATCCTAAGTGCCTGGAAGCAGTTTTCCACTAGCAGCCTTCAGATGAAGATGTGGAACTCTCAGCTCCTCCTGCACCATGTCTGCCAGGATGCTGCCGTGTTCCTGACTTGGTGATAATGGACTGAACCTCTGAACCTGTAAGTCAGCCCCAATTAACTGTTGTCCTTACAAGAGTTGCCTTGGCCATGGTGTCTGTTAACAGTAGTAAAACCCTAGCTAAGACACGAACCCAAGATACAGGCAGCTTAGGAGGGAAGAATACGGAATGGATATATCAGAGAGAATGCAGCCCCAGTGTAGGACTTTCAGCCCCAGCAAGTATGAGAGATGACATTTAGGTCCTTTAAAAGGAGCATAACTTTGTCATTCAGGCTTAGTTGGGTTTTCTGCAGAAAGGAGATCACAACGATATTTTTATCTCTTTTCCCAGAAAATGTTCATGGGGGCAGGGAGGAGTGCTATTCAGCTGTTATTTGCTGATGCACTTCCACACTGATAAACTGACACTTCTCTGGGGCCTGCTATTCCAGCTTCCATATATCTCCTTGGATGTCACTAACCTCTTGACATCCAAGGCCTGGAATCACTGCTGTGACTCAGTACTGTGGTCAAGGACCCCAGATTAAGCACCTGCTGTGTGCCTAATCTGGGGAGCATAAGTGTGGGCTCCCCTAAAAAAGAAAGGAAGAAAGAAAGAAAGAAAGAAAGAAAGAAAGAAAGAAAGAAAGAAAGAAAGAAAGAAAGACTCCTGCTTTCTGTATACATGCCGAGGAGTGAGTAAGCCAACACTGTCAGTCCAGGGCAGGAGTGAGGGTTACATAGAAAAAAAGACAGACAACACTGTAGCATGACCCCAGCCAGTTCTGAGGCTGAAGCAGGTTTATTTTATTTTATTTTTTTCCAGTTTGCTTTTATTCCACTTCAAGTACATGCAAAATGATAAGATCAGCTCTGGGTTCAGGAGCAATAAACAAAATCTCATAAACACCTTTCTAGGGGCTAGTCAGGATGACCAAGACAAAAGGAATGTCACAACACGTCTCCACTGAGCCTTCTCTGACCTTTGCATTAACTCAAATGTACATGTGCTTCATCCGAGCCTATTTCCTGAGTCCTGGCCCAAAGTCAGATTTCCGCCTAGAGCTTGCTTCTTTCATCCTGGCCCCAGAACAAATTCCCGCCAAGTGTCTAGAAGCAAGGGGCCCCAAAAGGCTCTCCACAGAGGAGGAAGCAAATACATACTCACAGACTTAGCTCCTGGAAGTAATTACAGACTCACCTGGGCAAACCTGATGTAGAAAATGTGCATGTTGTCTGAAGGAGCAATATTTAAAACCATGACACAAAGGCACAGGAACACACCTTGAAGGTTGGGTCCACCATGACCTAGCTCTGAGAAGTTCAAATGAAAACTGAATCTATGAGCCAGTGAGACAGCTCACAGAGCAAAGGAGCTTGCCATGAACACAGGTTGCCTGCTGACAACCAAAGCTCAAGTCCCAGAAGCCGTACAAAGGCAGAGGAAGAACCCTGACTCTGTCCTGTTCTCCACATATGTGCTGTAACATGCTTGCATCCCATAATGTTTAAAATTTTATCCACATGGGTTCTTTAATGCATTTTTATCACCTTTACTTTAATTGTCACAAATCAACAATCTCTCTTTGTAAGATTCCAGGAATGTGTAGATAGACTCCTATAATCTCTACTTTCTTTACATTTATTCTATGTAAATGAATGTTTTGACTGCATGAATGTGTGTGTACAGCATTTGTGCATGATGCATGTGGAGGTCAGAAGAAAGTATCAGATGTCCTGAAACTGGAGTTACAAATGGTTGTGAGCTGATATGTGGATGCTGGGAATTGAACCTGAGTCCTCTGCAGAAGCAGCCAGTGCTCTTAACAGATGAGCCATCGCTCCAATAATTTCTACTTTCTGTATCAGGATCTGTGATGCATGCTAGTTTCCAGCAAAACAGACTTCCCTGGAGGAGAGAAAGCAAGTAGGGCAAAGTAATATGTGTTTTCTTAGGCATGTTGTAAGCCATGTTGGTGAGAAACAGAAGACCATGGAAGGCTGGCTGACCTCCCCGAGGAAGACTTTGAAACATAAGATCACTTCCACTTTGAGATCAGAGCTTGACCATAGAACAAGCCAACAAGGGCTTTTTAATGAAACCACACAGACCAGCCATTTGCAGCTGCTTTGGCCTGAGTGCTTACATCAGACATAGTTTTCCATGATACAAAATGAGGCTGGAGCCAACAAGAGATGGCTGTCCAATTGGTACTGTTCTCAGAGCACACTGAGATCCACAGATGACACAGCAGTGATGAATGACAGCCAAAGACCTCCTTAGGCTAATGTGTAATGGCACTCGGGAAAAGATTTCTTTCTTCCTGATAGTTTGAATGGACTTTGAGTTGTTCTGTGCACAAAAATATGTTTCCTTATTTATTTTTAATTTCATTTTATTTAGGGACAGTGTCCTACTCTGTAGACCAAGCTAGTTACCTTGCTCTCCTCCTGCCAATGTCTTCCAAGGTCTGGGGTTATATGTGCCACAGTGCCTGGCTGTCTTAGTCAGGGTTTCTATTCCTGCACAAACATCATGACCAAGAAGCAAGTTGGGGAAGAAAGGGTTTATTCAGCTTACTTCCACATTGTTGTTGATCACCAGAGAAGTCAGGACTGGAACTCAAGCAGGTCAGGAAGCAGGAGCTGATGCAGAGGGCATGGAGGATGTTCCTTACTGGCTTGCTTCCCCTGGCTTGCTTAGCCTGTTCTCTTATAGAACCCAAGACTTCTAGCCCAGGGATGGCACCACCCACAAGGGGCCCTCCCACCCTTGATCACTAATTGAGAAAATGCCCCACAGCTGGATCTCATGGAGGCACTTCCCCAACTGAAGCTCCCTTCTCTGTGATAACTCCAGCCTATGTCAAGTTGACACACAAAACCAGCCAGTACACTGGCTTACCAGCACTTTAATTATAAGGGACCCACTGAGTAGAATACGATACATCCTTGGAATCCATTCATTTTTGTTTTCTCTAGTGACTGAAGAGATTACAACCTCCTGTGAAGAGGTAGGTCTAGATCCTTCTACTGCTTCATGGCTTTTCATGTAATCACGAGGGCTGGGAAGATGGCTGAGCGGGTAAAGCAGTTGATATACAAGAGTGAGGAGGGATAGATTTCAGATCTCCAGAGCCTACATAGATGATAGTGGTGATTGGGTATATGTGGAGGCCCGTCGTTTACTCTAGAACTTGAAGACAGAAAAGGGATCTCTCGAGCAAGCTGCTAGCTAGACTGGCCTCTGGAGTTACCCAGTCTACTCCCATATAATAATGTAGTGCTGGGAATTAAGATTTTTGAAACTATGACTGAGCTCCAAACAGCACTTCCGTATGACTTATATCCATAGCACCAGAATGACTAGATATTCCCCTGGCATAGAGAGAGAGTACTTAGTAAGTGTATCTGGCTGGCTGAAAAACTGAGCAATGAGTCTGATGCAGGTCTGTTACTGTGGTACCCAAAGAGCCCTGACCACGGTGATGCAAGAATTGAGCAAACAGGGATGCCTCATAAAAATACCAAAGAGCAAGGAAAGAGCAAGGAATGTCCATTAAGCCTAAAGATAGAGAGCTTCGGAAGGGTTTACAGAGCAAACACCCATCCCCAAGAAATGCCAGGTTCCAGGAAACTTCCCAGGGAGGGTAGATCTCCCCACTCTCCTCCTACATGCAACAAATATCAACTCCTCTCCTGGAGGAGAAAGGTCAATAGAAACAAAAGAACAATGGGGAAGATAAAGTGTAACCAGCCCATGTTGTAAGCTGTAAAACTCTGCTCTGAAAAGGTATAAAAAGTGTGTGCTTTTAAATGCAAGACGACCCCATTATACTGGATCAATAAAAACCTCAGGCTAATTGCACTGATCGCCATCCCTGAGCCTTCTCAAGTGGGGCACCCAGGCTGACTTTAATAGTGGGCTCCTCAACAACGTAAATCTTTTCTTTCTTCCTCTCTGTCTCTGACACTCCTGAAGGCCCATCCTTTTGACCTCGGCGTGTGCCTTTCTTCCATGTTTTTTTAAATTTATTTATTTATTATGTATGTATGTAGGCACTCTATAGCTGTCTTTAGACACCTCAGAAGAGGGCACCAGATCTCATTACAGATGGTTGTGAGCAACCATGCAGTTGCTGGGATTTGAACTCAGGACCTTCGGAAGAGCAGTCAGTGCTCTTAATCACTGAGCCATCTCGCCAGCCCCCTTTTTTCTTATTTATTTATTTATTTATTTATATTTACATGAGCATACTGTAGCTGTCAGACACACTAGAAGAGGGCATCAGATTCCATTTCAGATGGTTGTGAACCACCATGGGTTGCTGGGAATTGAACTCAGGACCTCTGGAAGAGCAGTCAGTGCTCTTAACTTCTGAGTCATCTCTCCAGCACCCTACCAGTCTTTGTACCATATTCCAGATGGCTTTTCACCTGGTGAGCTGTGTAGCAATCTTCAAGACCTTCCACATTCCAACGTGATATGCATGGCAGTCAGTTGGGATGGGCTTCCCCAGGCAGCAGCCTCTGCCCTCATTCCTAGACCTGAGATGTTTCCTTTCTCTAGTACCCTTCAGTAACTTGTTTATCCCACAGCTTCTGAAACAGAGTACCAAGCCCATTTACTTTTTTCCACTTCATATAACTTAAGGAACCCAGAAACTGAGGCCTATATTAGTTTCTTCCCTCCCACCCTCATTCCCTCCCTCTCGTCCTCCCTCCCCCTTTCCTTCCTATCTTCTTCTACTTCTTCCTTATTTTGATAGGGTCTTAAGGAACCCAGGCTAGCCTTGAACTCTCTTTTGTAGCTGAGGCTGGCTTTGATCTTCTAATCCTCCTGCCTTTACCTGCTTTGATTACCATTTGTACCAGGGACAGTTTAGTTTGACATTGTTTTTTTGTTTTTTTTTAAAAAAAAACATTTATTTTTATTTATATGAATACACTAGCTGTCTTCAGATACACCAGAAGAGGGCATTAGATCTCATTTTGGATGGTTGTGAACCACCATGTGGTTGCTGGGATTTGAACTCAGGACCTTCAGAAGAGCAGTCAGTGCTCTTAATCACTGAGCCATCAATCCAGCCCTAGTTTCACATTGTTGAGTAACAGGTCATCACAGAGCAAGCCTTGAAACAGTCTAGGTATTGCTGAACCCAATTAAGGTTACTAGAGTCGATTCTAGAGGTGGTGTGCGTTGCTTGTTACCTGCCCCAATGTTCTGGGTTCTCAAATGAAAGACACACACACACACACACACACACACACACACACACACACACAAGGCCTTTATATTTGGATATGCCTTAAATAGCTGAATGGCTAAGCCACTGCCTAATACCCATGGGGCTGATGTACCCTTCTCCAATATTCCTGAGTTATTACTTGCTAAAATCTATATTCCATCTTTGCTGCTCTGGACCCAAACCCGCAGCTCCCCTCAGCTGCATTCCCCAGCACCTACATGATGACTATCTCTCTGTGTTCTGCACTCTCAGGCCTCTCAGGCCTGGTGTCTCTCTTCCTTCCCTGGCATGGAGGCCAATTTCCCCTCCCCCTTGGTCCCTTGTTCTGGAACCATAAAAGTCCCACCTCTGTCTTCCTGCCCAGCCACTGGCCACTGGCAACTTTATTTACTTAATAAAACCCAACTGGGGGCAGGGTTCCCTTGATTTCTTGCACATGAGTGTGCACATTCTCATGCAGCGTAGGAAACCAGATTAACATAATACAAGCAGCATTCAGCAAAATCCACAACACCTAGGTCTATCACAGCATAGCTTCTGTGGGTCAGAATGTGGGCACAGCTTAACAGGTCCTTGGCTACAATCCTACCAGGCCACAATTCAGATGCTGGCCAACATGGTGGGGATCTGAGGCTTGGCTGCCTTAAACATCTCCTTATACAGACCTGCTTCTGTAGGTATAAGGTCCTATCTATGTTGCTAGGTTAGTCATTGTTCTCCTGTTTTGTTTTGTTTTGTTTTGTTTTGTTTTGTTTTGTTTTGTTGAGACAGGGTCTCTCTATATAACCCTGGCTGTCCTAGAACTCACTCTGTAGACCAGGCTGGCCTCGAACTCAGAAATCTGCCTGCCTCTGCCTCCCATGTGCTGGGATTAAAGGTGTACGCCACCACCGCCTGGCTCTTCTACTGTTGTGAGAAGATACCATGACCAGGACACTTATAAGAGAAAACACTTGCGAGTGGGGACTTGCTTACAGTTTCTGAGGGTTGGTCCATTATCATCATGCAGACAGACATGGTGCTGTTAGCTATAGCTGAGAGCTTTACATCCCAATCCACAGGAAGTCACAGGTTCTCTACACGTGGAAGGGAATACACAGGAGTTAAACTCAAACGCCATTTGAGGTCACAATGAATAAGGTAGACTGAAATAAAGAGTTTGGACTTCTTCCTAGAATCCCTGAAGATGTGCTGAACACCAGAATGGGGCGGATTGATGCTGAGATGGAGGGAAGGTGGGAATTGGGAGGAAATGCAGGTGACTGGAAAGAAGGCATTGAGGCAGGAAGAGAGCCTGAAGACTGGAGAGGGTAGGAAGGAGAGACAGGGAGCCCAGAGCTGCACAGTCATACTCACCACAGACAGAATGGTCCAAATTTGAAAACCAAATAACCATGTGGGAGGGAATTAAAAAATGATGTCCCAGAGCTTTGTAACACCTGGGCTCTCCCAACAAAGAGCAGAACACATTCTGGAGCAGACATTCCTGAACACTTTCACTTTAAGGTGCCAGAGAGAGGTCCACACAGAGACACGGAATGAGATACAGAAAATGCGTATTTGAAGTTAGGTGATGAATTTCAGGGCAGAGAAGTTTATTTGTAAGATGGGTATTGATCTGGTTCTGTGGCTCCAAGGACAACAGCTGGTTGTATTATTTCAGGAGACAGTTCACTTGAATTTCACCTTGGGAATTAGGTGCTACCATTATGGGATCAGATTAAGCCAGAGAGAACAGGAGGAGGAGCAAAGGGATCGACAGAAGAGAGGAAAGAGAAGTCACAGCTGACTCCACCTACCCTGGGGAAGATGCAAAAGAGAAGGCAACAAAGAGAAAAGAGGCCAAAGGAAACAAGCTCCAATGCACAGGATCACAAAGCTGTTGTACCAAGATCAGAAAATGTTAGTTGTAATGGTTTCTATGGGCTCTGCCCAGGGAGTGGCACTACTAGAAGATGTGGCCCTGTTGGAGTAGGTGTGTCACTGTGGCTGTGGGCTATAAAACCCTCATCCGAGCTGCCTGGAAGCCAGTATTCTGCTAGCAGTCTCCAGATGAAGATGCAGAACTCTCAGCTCCTCCTGCACCATGCCTGCCTGGATGCTGCCATGTTCCCTCCTTGATGACAACGAACTGAACCTCTGAACCTGTAAGCCGGCCTCAATTAAAATGTTGTCCTCATAAGAGTTGCCATGGTCATGGCGTCTGTTCACAGTAGTAAAACCCTAACTAAGATAGAAATACAGCAGCCATGTATCCTGGGTTTCCTGGGAGGACTGGCTTTTAAATATTCTCATCAGAACATGTGCTCCACATTATAAAGGAAAGCACTTCATTGGGGCTGGCTTACAGGTTCAGAGGTCCATTATCCTCCTGACGGGAAGCATGACTGCGTGCAGGCAAACATAGTGCAGGAGAGGTAGCTCAGAGGATCTGCAGGCAGCAGAAAGAAAGAGACACCGGGCCTGGCTGGAGCATTTGCAACCTCAAAGCCCATCGTCTCTGATACACTTCCTCCAACAAGGATGTACCTCCTAATAATGCTACTTCCTATGAGCATTTGGGGCCATTTTCACTCAAACCATAACACCAACCATTCATAAAGAACTGGGTTCAACCCCAGCACCAAAAAGAAAAAGAAAAGGTAAAGTAAAATCAACCACAAAACAAAACAACCTTTAAAAATCCACAAAGAGCTTACATGCTTTGATGACTTCAGCTATGGCCAAGCCTGCTTTTGACACTGATCCAAAACTTACATGTTGACAGGTGCACACAGGTGCACATCCACACACACACACACACACACACACACACACACACACACACACACAC
>JADRCD010158141.1:9888-21833 GCA_019843815.1 Montemys delectorum
TATATATATATATATATATAAAATTGAATATGTGCATGTGTGTGTGTCCAGACAGGCTTTGAACTTATGATCCTCCTGCCTTAGGTTTCCTAATAGCTGAGATTACAGGATTATACTACTAGCATTCCTTATTTTTTTTAAAAATGTTATTTTTAGTTTCACTTCCTACAAAAGCAATTTTTTTCTAACTTGTAATATATGCATTCCATTCAAGCCCTCTTTATACTTCAAATGTATTACTTATTTTTCTATAATACAGATTATTAGAACATAATTCATCTACTAAAATTCACCTATATTATGTATATTGTATATATATTACGTATATATTCATGTATATGTTATATATGTATTACATATATAAAATCAAACTCTCTAGTGAAGTTAAAGCTTGAGTAAATTATCAACAGAGACTCATTAAAACTTTCATTGTTGGAGTAGAAAGGACAGAATATAGTCGCTTAATATGCTGCTTTCTTCCTGAAGGAAAAGTTATAAGCAATTTCATTAATAGCCCTGATTCTCTCCTTCATGATAGAAGAAAGTTTCAGCTACAAACTGGATGTTATGAGAGGGAAGAAAGCATTTCAACTCTTGCAATTTTTTTTCTAGAGCATTCTGAACTGAGGCTCATTGAGCCAGATGAAAGGTGAGGAAACAACCTCCTTATCTTGAAAATGCTTCCGTACGTGTGGCTACAGAATACAGTACACTGATCTGGGTGTCTGTGTGCCCTGTTTATAGCCCCACCTTTGCCATTGAAGTCCCTTTGCAAGTGACTCTTTGAGCCTGAGGCTTTTGCTGCCAGGGCAGGGACCATGATCTCAAGGTTTGCAGAACAAATCATCATACGATGTTTTTGTTTCCTTGGTAGAAATGAGGAGTTTGGAATAGAAAGGGGGGCTACGGTGGATTTTGATTGTTTGTTTGAATCTGCTTTCTGTGGACAATGGGTAAGATATAATTGAGTTTTGGGGTCTTTGTATCCAATAAAACCCAATAAAAACATTCAACTTCCATTTTCACTATCAAACAAAGAAATTAGTTAAAAAATAAAGACAAACTGAAAAAAAAAGAACAAATCAAAAAAGATGTTGGATCACTGTAGAGTCAGACCTTGGTTCAAGCTCCAGTGTCGTCTCAAAGGCAATAGTCTTTAATGTGACCTCTCTGAGCTACAAATTGTACAACAACAACAACAACAAAAAAAACAAGGACACCGGTGTGATTCTTCATACCAACAATATTAACAAAATGATAAGTAGTAGCAAACACTTGAGAGCCTTCTTTGTGCCTCTCTGATATATTGACACTTAATACAGTCAACATTCTGATGGTTTACTCACTCTTTTTTTTTTTTTTTTTTTTTTGAGACAGGGTTTCTGTGTACACCTCTGCCTGTCCTGGAACTCACTCTGTAGACCAGGCTGGCCTCAAATTCAGAAATCCGCCTGCCTCTGCCTCCCGAGCGCTGGGATAAAAGGCGTGTGTGTGCCACCACTGCCCACTCACTCTTATACTGGCATTTGCCCAACCCAAACACAGTAGTCCCCAGAAGACATAGTTACAGCTGTCCTTACCATAGTCTGCTTTCTGTATGCATGCATGTGCATGCTTGCATATGCATTTGCAGTGGAGAGCACAGGTGGTTTTTCTCCCTCTTGTCTTTCATCAAATAGTATGTAGGGATTTATTTCCTGGTAAAATGACTTTAATTTCAAATTCTCCTCAAAGTCAAGATTAACATCCACATGTTGGGGCAGCAAAGAAATGATGTTGTCACTGCAGGGAAGACTGAAGCTGTAAGATAACCTACAGGAATTTAGGAGCACAAAGTTTGTTCTCCTGTTTCCAAACCACATTTCCACAGAGCACAAAATAATATGTTGAATGTCATTCACTAATGCAGCTTTATTTGAGACTCTATTATATACTTAAAGCAGTATCTCAATTTTTAGAGAACATTGGCGAAGAAAGTTTAAATGTTTTATTCAAAGAAACTAGTGAGTTCAGGTATCACTAAGGATGGGGGAATTTTTATGTGTGGTTTTACACTTTGGATTGGATCTCGTGGTTTAGCCTATTGGAGGGGCTTGTCTGTCCCCCCTCCCGAACCCCCTTGCTAGGAGTTCTAGGACCACTGCCATTTGTCTTACTCAACAGATTGTGTCATCCAGATCATGTCTCTCAGTGAACACCCTTCCCATGGGGATGCCGGGTGAGACAGACCCAGGCTCTTAAGTCAAAGTCGGCTGGGATAGTAGAAGCCCAGTTTTCCAGTTTTCTCACCAGTGGAGGTGTTTTTCCTTTTTTTACCTGCAAGTATTCTGGAGCCCCCCATCAGCTCAGCGACACAAGCTTGACAGGACCTGTCTTCCTAGACTGTTAATTTCACAGCCGGATGAGTAGAAAGGTAATTTATATGGGTCACTCAGATTTAAAACGCTGTCGAGTCTCCCGACTAGGTGGAATGAGAGGATTTAAAAGAATTATTACTGTGGTCCGGAGCGACAGTCTGTGGGCTCTTCGACACAGTCCCATACCTTTTCCATTTGGTAAATGCCCACGTGGCTGCCCCATGTTGACTGTGGATTACAACCGAGATGAGAAGCAAGCCGCTGGGGGAAGATTTTGTTTTCATTTATTTTTAATTAATTGCAAACTTCCTTTTTCATTTGGCTGGCCACGCTCTGCAGATCCCAGGGACACGGGCGCTCTGCCAGTGTGGGGAGAGGCTGTGCAGAACTGTGAGAGCCTGCTTGCTCTCTGTCCTCAGGCGACATTGAATCGCATCTTCATGCTTGGAACCCGCCTTCCAAAGTGGTTCACAGTCCTTCTGCCCTAACTCGAATGCAGAGAGATATATATTTGCCCTTACGGATTTGCTTGCACTCCTTGAATGAGCAGGCTTCGACTGAAATAGAGGCTACCGAACGGTAGAAAAGCCTACAGACAGACAAACAAACAGAAGGCCTTGAGAAACAATCGTATCGCTCACTTCGGAGTGTGATTAAACTGAGGTACATCCACCTATACTCTTGAAGAAATGCGTGATGCGGGGACCTGGATTCCCAACCTCTGAAGTCCGCGGCTTCTGATCTGTAACCCTGGAACAGTGTAGGATAAGCAAAGCCCTTGCACCTGTGCCCTCTATAAAATCATTATTAGTTGAATCACCCCAAAGAATGGAGGTTTATTTACCTAATATTTAGTCCACGGATCTAAAAATCTAAGGTAAGGAAAACAAAAAGAAAAACAAAACAACACCCCCCCCCCAAAAAAAATCTAAACTCTTGTTCCACCGAAATGATAAGCTGGTATAATGGAAATATCCTCTCTTTATAAACACTTAGAGAACAGAAAAATGTATTAGTAACCAGGATGAAGTCATTGAATATATCAGAACCTAAAGGAAGAGATAAAATTATTTTCTTGCATTTCAACTGAAGGGAGATTTGGAATAGTGAATAATGAGGAAGAGAAGTGAACCCTGTCACAGGCAAATCACATTGGTCCAAGGAGGGATGCTTGGGATTTAAGAACTCTTGTTTATGTGTGTGTGGGTGGGTGGAAGTGGCAAAGAAGTGTTCTGGGTCTAAGCAGGCAAAGGGACCCAGTTGAGACTGCTCTCTGACCACAGCCTCAGTAGCAACTGAGTCTAGACATTAACAGGTAATTAATCGAAATAAAGTAGAAAGAAGAGAATGTGAAGGAAATGTGTAAAGTTTGATCGAATCAGGAAAAAGAAAGCAGAAATGTCAGTAAAACCTAACACTGGCTCTTTAGGACAGTAAGATTTCTAGTGAGATTCTTGTAAAAAGAGAAAGAACATAGGTAAGTTATATTAGGAATCAAAGGTCACAATTGAGAATGGTGTGTGTTTGCTTGTGCATGTGTGTGTTCAGAAACTATACTGTAATACATGTTAAATTTATTTTAAAAAATGATTGATGAAAATACATATAGAAAGAAATTTAACCAGTAGGTAAAATTAAAGTCTGACAAACTTTTTGTGAGGCAACAGAAGCCAGGGTGAGTGCTGCCCTGTGATAGTCCCACAGTTATTTTTTGATATAAGATGGTCCAGACCATTGAAGGGAAGTCTCTATAACTGATTTCTTGCAGATAATAAGAATGTACAACTGAAGTTTTCAGAACTGTGGGACCACAGAGGAAACCCTGCTGGCTAATTTCATTCACAAAAATGATGCAAGATCATAGATAAAATATTAACAAAGCAGATTCAAGAATGTATTAAAATATATAGTGTGATCAAGTGGAATTCATTCAGAAATGTCAAGATGATTAAACATTAGACAAATTTATTAATTTTATTCACCATGTGAACAGATTGAAGATGAAAAACATCATTATCTCAACAGATTCAGAAAACCTACTTGATAAAATTCAGCACCCATTCAGGACAAGAAACAAAGTAACTCATAAATTCAAGTTGAGATAAAAAGAAGTGGAAAATTCTTTGATCCAATATAGAATATTAACTGAGGTTTTAGAGAAAACATAATTAATGGGGAAACTTTAGATGCTCCATTCAAGTCCTTTTTAAATGATATGTGAAGTTGTTACTTTTTTTAACTACTGTACCAAGATTTTAATCAATGCAGCAAGACAAATTATTTTAAATAAGAAAAGATCAGAAAGAAACAAGAAAACAATTATTATTGTTGTCAAATTCATAAACTACTAGCATAACTACTGCTAATAGCTGACTAGTCTTTTTAGATCTAACAGCAACATTCAAAATCAGTAGTGTATTTTTGTATTTCTATAAAATGTAGTAAATGTAACTTAAGATAAATTTAACAAAAATTTGAAATGTCTTTATTAGAACAACTGTGAAATTATAATAAAGTACCCAAAGGGATCTTAATAGAGAAAGAAGATATGCAAATAATTCAAGATTTTACTACAGGGTATTACAAGGTAGTGCTAGTTATCCAGACCCAGCTATGCAGACCAAGCTGGTCTCAAACTTACAAAGATCTGTGTGTATCTTTCTCCTGAGTAGAGGGATTAAAGGTGTGTATCATCATGGCTAGCAAAGACTAAATTTGTAAAGAGCAACAATTGTATAAGAAAATTCTGTTTATAGAACCTTGTAAATTAACCCCAAAGTGTTACACAAAATTAAAATGGGCTGAGAATTTTCTAAATTATTTTCATGGAAAGAAATGGAGAGAATGGAGTATAGAAAAAGGGTAGCCAAAAGAAGAAGGGCTGCTAGCCTTAGGAAAGGTAAACTGACAAAGTCAAGCAGAGCTATTACCACGAGGAGAGAAAGAGATAATGGGGAAGAATTCAGGTCTGGCTACAGAGTGCTCACAATGTGGGAAGTTACTATTTACAGTGAACTTATAAATCCATGAGGAAAACTGGAGTGGTGAGCAGATAGTGCTATAAAACTTGGCTATACATAAAGAAAAGGGAAGTAGATCCCCACTTCACACCACAGATAAAAACTCATGCAGATGGATTAAATGACGAACGTGAACAAATAGTTTTCAGTAAAGAAGGTGCAATGGTATTATTTAGGTAGAGATATTCCTTATTTAGGTAGAGATATTCCTTAAGCAACAACTGAAAATAATAAGTACAAAAATCCCAGTACTAGGCATGAGAATTCTTCATTCCAATGGTTAGTCATGGTCTTCCAAGTGACTTCTCAAATAGTATAGACCATTGATATAGCTCTTGGTTTCCTATCAGAGATTGAAGATCAGCCCCTATTGCTCAAAATTTGCTCAAGATACTTCACACTTTAGATACAAGACTCAAATAATTCCAACTAGCTCTAACCTAGACATTTTCTTCATAAAATCTAGCTGTCACACTATCATAAGGTACCATGCACACTGCCAAGGGAGAGAAGTAATTAGTAATCTTACTCAGATGTGATGCCTATGAACCACAATAATGGCCAGTATGGCAAGCTATCCATCTGTAAAAAAAACATAAGTGGGACTCACATATTGGTGGAAAACACCATCTGTTTAATTGGATGTAAAGTCTACTCAACAGGAAGAACATCTTGCCTGGTGCTGGAAACCCATCCAACTTCCCAGGGCTAGTGAGGTCACGGACCTTAGGAAGTAATCAACTACTGTTCTTTTGCTAGATCAACATAATTCCTAACTATATTCTAAAACTCATCCTTACACTCACAGACAAGTGTACCTCTCTGGCCCCAGTGAATAAATTAATCTCACATCTCTTGCATATATGGCTCAGGGAACATTTAGGGAGAGGATGCAGGAAGATTGTAAAACTAGAGGACCAAGAAGTCTCCAGTGAAATCAGTGACTCAGAATTGGCTGCAAAACCAGTACCAGAATAGTGGCAATATCAGCAGACATGCTAATGTGGAAGGGCAAAAGTTCCCCATAGAATTAGAAAGAACACACCAAATAGTAGCATACCTATTTTTTGACACATGCATGTGTGTTAAAATAGCATAGGTTAAAAAAGCAAGGTATATTTGATTAGGAACTCGTCAGGGTAGGAGAGAAGTGGAAAGGCATGCTGCTTATGGAACTTAACTCGTGTCTGGGTATTTCATTCCTTTCAAATTTTAAATAACCAAGTTGTATATTGAGCAAATATGATGAAATATGTTTGAATATGGTGGCTATGTAATGGGTATATTTTTGTGCTTTTTTATTTGTTTGAAATATCTCATAATTAGAAATAAAAATTTGAAAGAACAAATAGCCAACATCTTCATCTATTTTAGGTAAAACTTAGAGCCTACCTCTTCCAGGTTTTCCTGGATGCCCACCTCCCCTACCATTTTCCATCTCTGAGAATTACTGAAAAGCCAAGGATAAAACGATTACCTGCAATTATATTTCACATTATTGCTTGTAATTTATGTCATACAAGTAATAGACTTTTAATATCCCCAGGTTGAGACACACATAGTTTAACAGTTATTTTTCTTTCAAGTCAAAGATATTACTTATAGATGTTTAGAAATATTCTCTCCAATATTATCTCTCCATCTGACTGGAAATAACAGATAGAAGGAGGAGTGGGGGAGGAGGGTGAGGGTGAGGGGGGAAGGGAGGAGGGGAGGAGGGAGAGGAAAAAGTGGAGGAGGGGGAGGAAGAGGTGGAGGAGGAGGAGAAGAAGAGGAAGAAGAAGAAGGAGGACGAGGAGGAGGAAGAGGGGGAGGAGGAGGAAGAGGGGGAGGAAGAAGAGGGGGAGGAGGAGGAGGAGGAAGAGGAGGAGGAGGAGGAGGAGGAGGAGAAGGAGAAGAAGAAGAAGAAGAAGAAGAAGAAGAAGAAGAAGAAGAAGAAGAGAGAATTAGTAAGAAACTATATTTTTTTCTGGAAGTTCATTTTCAGAGTATCTGTGCGATAAGGGGACCTATCAGTGCTTGACTTAGAGTCAGGAGTTCTGCCTTCTCTCTCTGTTGCTGTGACTCTTCTCTGAAATCTCATGTGCTCCTGGTTCTTAATCTTTAAAATGAGAGCATCGACTTATCTCTAAATCCTTTCCAGCTCTAAAGCTTTGTAATTTTATGAAGTGTGAGAGTGAAATCAGTCATAAAATAAAGTACTAACTGGAAGACATGAACCGAGGAGCCAAACCTGTGAGTCTGACTCACAGGATCTCTTCTGTCATAGCTAGAGAGTCACTGTTTTGGATTAAGGTGATGAAATAAAAAATTTGAAAACTAATATTTAAAGTTTTTTCCCTCTAATGCTTTAATAGGAAAAAAAAACCCTTAATGTGCAGATTAGATATCGAGTTCCGTAAAAGATCCTTAGAAATGGGGACAAGGTGACTTTGATTTGAAGATGAGATGAGAAGGTCCTGGAAGGGAAAAATCACCACCTTACAAAGAGTCCTTGCTAATTAGAAGGATGCAGAGTGCACTGTGTGTTTTGGGCATATAGGTTGTAAATAAAGATGAAGAAAGGATGAAGCTAAACTGGTGAAGGTAGAGCAGAACCAATGACAAGCATTTCCAGTCAATGAGAACAGATCCCCAAGATACATTGTAAAGTCTAGCCAATCAAAAGCCTTTTATGACAGAGAATTCAATTCTATCTCTCCCTCCCTTCTCTCTCTCTCTCTCTCTCTCTCTCTCTCTCTCTCTCTCTCTCTCTGTATCTCTTTCTTTCCCTCTCCCTCTCCTTCCCTCCCTATCTCTCTGCCTCTGTCTCTCACTCTCCTTCCTTCTTTTTTCTTTTTTTCTTCAAACAAACTATAGAGAACATTTTAAAACTCTTGGGTCTGTAATTGGGGTACAACTTTGATTTCAAATCGACGTCAAAGAGGAGGAATTGATCAAAGTTCTGAAGAAAAGATCCCCCAAAAATATCATGCTTCATCAGCTTAGAGACTCTATATTGAAGGCTGTCATGATTCTTGTGTTGTTAAAGTCACAGAAAGGTTATGCAAGGGTTAAATGAACAAGACTCTTTAAAGTTCAAAAGGGTTGACAATGACCAGTAGAGTCTTAGGATATAAGAAATTCTGAATTGTTTTGTGATTTTCAAGTCCTCTACAGAAAAGAGTGTTAAGTGTAGTTTCCTTGAGTCTTAATTGATAATTGTTTTAAGCATGGGTTGGAGATTACACATTTTACATTCCGAAGGCTTTCAGGAGTTTAAGGCAATCTCTGTCACCAGAAATGTCTTTAATATGTGTTCTTAGGAGTGGGATCTGTCTAATCAGCTACATAAGACTGATGACATCAAAAATGGCCAGCTTTGGACTGCTCTGTATTATGAACTCAGTATTTGCTCCATGAAAAAACTATCTTTGATGGGTGGAAAGTTTTAAAACTTGAAACTCAGTATACTGGGGCCATTTTGTTTGGAGTGTATGAAATGTTGCTTTAGATTTGTAACTTTTGGTAAGCCAATCTATTAGTCTGCTCAATGGAAAAAAAAAAAAAAGAAAACAAATTAAAACCAATCCAAACCAAACAAAACCAGAGTTGAGATGATTTATTTTGTAGGGGTGTGTGTGTGTGTGTGTGTGTGTGTACACTCATACACATGTGTGTGTCCTCTAAATGACATAATTTATACAGAAATTAGCTAATTCAGTGAGATGTACTACTCCTTTGCCACTCTGAGCAACACACTAACTCCCTACCAAGCAGAATCATCATATGCTTAAAAATAAATAGCTCAGTTGGTGAATGACTTTATGGATAGACCATCTTAATACACACACCATTTCTTAAATGAATGTAACCTGTTCTCTGTGGGCTGAGAATAAAGTCACTCACTCAAGTCAAATAGCTTTGACCATAGCAGGACGTCTGTATCCAAAAATTCTGCCTACAATTCATTCCTTGGTGCAGCAGAACTGTCAACTCTCAGCTTAATTAAGATGGAGGTAAAATCCTTTGGTGATGTGAAGGTCATTGAAGTACAACCTTATTACAATGAAATCCAATGTCTAAAAATTGTTCTTATTTTGGGCTTGTACCACAGTAAGAGCCAAGATTTTAAGCTCTACTAAATACAAAACAAACAAACAAAAAGACTTTATATGTTTATGCTCATTTAAGAAAATACTAATAGTGATGTATTATTTGAAATATACAGTTAATATGTTTGAAGTTATTTAAAATTTATACTGAGAAAAATGTGTGTATTTTCAGTATTGCTGTAGACAAGCATCTACATAAGACTATTAAATTGTTGTTTTATATCAAACAACTTTTATAATACTCATTTTTATTGTTATAATATTTTATAAATTTTAAAGAATATGACAAAAAAAGATATTGTAGGTATTGAAGGGGGTTCTCTAGGAGGAGTTGGGGTACAAAAGGGAAACAAGAATGCAATGTAATTCTATTTACTTAAAATATGTTTTTAAATGTTAACAAATTCAGATAAATTGAAATCATGTAACTTTTCTCATCATAATGCAATAAAACTTAAATCAAAAAAATAAATAAGTAAATAGCTCAGTCCAATGCTTTGAGAATGTAGAGTGTGGGGCTGAAATGTTACCTAAGTGACACAGCACTAGCTGGACACATACAAACGCCCCTGGCTCAGTTTCCAGCACTTCAAGAGGTAAATAACAACTCAGAATGCAGACACGGTGTTAGCCTCTCCTGCCATTTGCTAAAATTTTATGTTACCCAAAGAATTTTAAAATTAAATGTTTGGATTGTTGTAAGACCAGTAGAACAAATTTTGATTTTGTTTTCTCTCTGAATTGCAACACACTTCAAATCTGTAAGCAAAAAAGTCATTATTAGGTATCTAGAATTCTATGCAGAGACTCAATATGAACTAGGACTGAGCAAATTTTTTTGGAAAATTCAAGCCCAACAAACATGATGCCAACCTGGACCGACAATGAACAGAAAGGCCTTGTAGGGCAAGGAAAGGACTCAGGTCAGTTAGAGGGGCTCAGTGTTCCTAAAGAAGGTTGTAGTCCACATACGGTATGGTTTCCTGCTGGATGCTTGCTTAGTCGCCCCCACCCCCAATTGCTGCTTGATTCTGTTCTCCCAAAAAGGAAAACACAATTTAAGAGACAGATAGATGTTCTAGAGAAAGGGAAAGGGAAAGCTGATATTGATTCAAATACGCAGGGTTTTCCCACATCTAATATTTCATTGTTTCAAGAATTATCTGAAAAAAAAAAAACAAACCAAAAAAACCAAAATGAGATAAGCAGGACCTATAGTCTCACTAGGTCTGCTGTTGCCCATTAAACCAAGGTTCAGATCAAAGGTATCTGAACGTTTGGTGAGTATCTTCCAGGATCCATTGGGTTCCCATCTAGACTTCATGATGAATGGCCACTGCCTCAGTAAATCTGTCAGATGACCTCCTGATATTTGGCAAGGGGAGCTGGACTTTTCATTCTCCATTCACTCCATATACAATGAGATGTGCAGTGGTTTCACCTGCCTAGTCCAGGGCATGGCATCTCCCCTCTTTCCCCATGGTGCTCTCTTGCCATGTGGACTATTGTAATTATCAATCATCTCCACCTCTTTTACTGGGAAGAACAGGTTTGAACTGGTTTCTGTGTCTAGCTAGTAGTCTTGAACTCGTTCTTCTAACAGCAATTGGTATATCAAAAGAGTGTCACATCTGGTTACATTCCTTTGCATATTAAAATCTTTGATGGATCTCATGGGTGGTCTTGATAATTCAAATTCCTTAATTCCGTCTTCGTGGTCTTCTTGATTGTCTCAGATCTTGATCATAGTGAGATTTATTTATTTATTTATTTATTTATTTATCTTTCTAATGCTTTACCTTGCTGAAGCATTCTTCCTCCCTTGTGAGGCTAACAGAGCCGTTCACCCTGCCAGCTGCGCTCGGACTCCCTTGGTGATGGCCCCCAGCTGCACTCCTCCCTTGGCTGCCGTCCCCTCTACTTCCTGTCTTCTCTGGACCTGCTGACTCTCACTTGATCTTCACTTAGCAGATTAAATGTTACTTCCCCCACAATACACCTGACCATTCATTTCTGTAGCATTTAGTGCTGCCCACAGCGTGGGAGGGAAAACCTGCCTGTTTTATTCAACCTCGCCATCAAGCTCAGAGCACATTCTTAATAGACATTTGCTGAAAGAATAAGAGTTAATTAGGAACCATTTAATCCTTGGGCACTAAACAGACAAAGTTAGTTTCCTTAATCAGATCAAAACTGGGCCTGCTGCCCACACCATATTAACATCTGACTCAGAACAGATGCTAACATTATAACAAGGTATCAACTAGAGGATAGTGGATATAATCCATCAATTTTTTAGACATCAGGGAAGAGCAAAAGCATCTAGCGGAGTTTACCTTCTTAGCCTTGTATCAAATACTTTATCTTATTCTCAAATTACTTAGATTGTGTGTTTGGGATTTTCCTTAAGGCTTTGCTTCTCAGTTGTATTATTATTATTATTATTATTATTATTATTATTATTATTATTATTA
>JADRCD010158143.1:0-30400 GCA_019843815.1 Montemys delectorum
TTCTTCTTCTTCTTCTTCTTCTTCTTCTTCTTCTTCTTTGAGACAGGTTTTCTCTGTATAGCCCTGGCTGTCCTGGAACTCACTCTGTAGACCAGGCTGGTCTTGAACTCAGAAATCCGCCTGCCTCTGCCTCCCAAGTGCTGAGATTAAAGGCATGTACCACCACTGCCCGGCCAAAGTGTAAATTAGTGGAGAAAAGCGAGCAAACCAGGACTTGAAAACACTGGAGATGCTGGGGATTGAATCTGTGGCCTCGTGCATACTAAGCAGGAGCTCTACCACTGAGCTACACCCCCGACACCCTCCTTTTTTTTTCTTATCATAAAGAGAGGGAAAAAAGGAAGGAGGGGAAAACTGATGGTGAAAGGGGAATAGGGGCACCGGATCTCTTAAATTGCTTCCTGCTGTCTAGCAATGTTGTCAATATTGGGATGTAGCTGACTTTCACCATCGGGGTCCAGTTGATAGTCATTCTCATCAGGCTCCTCTGTGGACAGTGGCTGGTAATCCTGTAAAAGGAACTGACTAATTGTTTGACCAGAAGTTTTTTGAATTTGTTGTTGAAGAAATGTGGAGATGAGGTTAATGTAGCAGGGAGCCATTAGCAAAGCCAGAAAAATGAGGAGAAGAGATGTTAGGAAGGGCAATATCCATTTCCATATAGGGTTTTGGAAAATCCAGGAATTAGAGGCCTCACATTGTTCCCTCCATTTCTGATGTCTGATTGTAGCTGCTGAACTTTATTTCTTATTATCCCAGATGCATTCTTCTTGGAGAAGCAGGCAAAGACCACCTTCTTTAGCTGTGAGGACATCTAGTCCCCGTTGGTTCTGAAGCATCGCTGCCAAAGAATTGATCTGCTTTTGGACAGTGAGAATGGTTTCAGTCACTTCTTGAAAACCATTTCAAACTGAGAAGAGAGCTTTTTGTGCAAGGTTAAGGAGATAGTCAGCCATGTCATTCCAAGCACCAGCATCAACAGTTATTCCTGCAGTGACGAGGAGTGGCACAAACTGAACTGCCCCTCTTGTTATGTTGGGCAGATATTGTGTCTACAGTTGGA
Source organism: Montemys delectorum (assembly GCA_019843815.1). Lineage (NCBI taxonomy): Eukaryota > Metazoa > Chordata > Mammalia > Rodentia > Muridae > Montemys > Montemys delectorum. Next base: position 1,064 of record JADRCD010158143.1, read on the forward strand.
ATTGGTAGAGGCTCTTTTCTGTGGATTAGTCCTTCTTCTTTGAGACAGGGTTTCTCTGTGTAGTCCTGGCTGTCCTGGAACTCACTCTGTAGACCAGGCTGGTCTTGAACTCAGAACTAGTTCAGGGGGAAGTAACACCGACGTGCAAACTTCTTACCAGCTAGGAGGTAGATGATGATATACCTGAGTGCCACAGAGAGTTGATGTTTTCTGGACTGTAGGGCACTGTGACCGAGATGGGGTATCAAGGGCTGTGGTTCTATTGCTGCTTAGGGAGCTTAGCGTTCCTATAGACTGTGTCCTGGATGTCTTAAAACAGTCTGCTACACCAAAGGAGAGATAGAAAAAAGGACAGGGTCATGGCAACATGGGAGTCAGGGCAGCTGATAAACGGTGAGGTGACGTTACTTGGCAGGATCACTGGAGAGGCTGTAAGTGTGAGTTATTTCCAGGGGGCACACATAGCTAGCAATCTTTAAAGTGGCCAGATAGGGTGATGTTAAGGAGTAATAGGCTGAGGTCAAGGTCTGAAGCAGAAGGCGAAATGACAGGTTAGTGTCATTTATAAGGGGAGATGTCAAGGAAGTAAGAGTTTGATTACTTCTCCTATTTTTCCAATATCTAGAGATTAGACAACTGAGACATATTTTCTCTGTACGTGAATAGTACTCACTGGGGATCCGAATTGGTTTTTATGATGGAACCTATCAACAACTCCTGTTTCCCACCTGGGATTCCATAGGTCTTGTACATAGAAGAAGAGGATCTTGCATTGTTGATAGAAGAAGTGATTGGTCTGTGATCCTAACATATGTATCTGGCAAGACCAATATGGGCAGCCCCCACATTCATCTGGCCTTTTTTTTTGTTTCTTTTGTTTTGTTTTGTTTTGTTTTGAGACAGAGTTTCTCTGTGTAGCCCTGGCTGTCCTGGAACTCACTTTGTAGATCAGGCTGGCCTCAAACTCAGAACCACCTGCTTCTGTCTCCTGAGTGCTGGGATTAAAGGCATGCACCACCACTGCCAGGCTTTTTCTTTCTTTCCTCCTTCCTTCCTTCCTTCCTTTCTTTCTTTCTTTCTCTCTCTCTTTTTTTTTTGGCATCTGGCCATTTTTTAACCATCTTTTGTCTGATCAAAGAGGAAGCAAACAAAAAAGTCATAATATTTAGATAGAATGGTGGATATAGGGATGATAACAGTTTGGATCAGCTTCTGGCTTCTGGCTATGGAGAAGTTTCCTGACCCTATTTGGAAAGACTGTTATCAGTAGGGGTTTCTCAAACCTTGAATCTCCAGATGTAAGGGCTACACTGGATAGAAATGAACAGGGGGAGGATGAGAAGCCCATGTCTAATACAGTGCGGTCGAGCTGCTGGAGTGGAGTTTAATTTTTCTGGGATTGGGGACAAGGTAGGTGATCCCAAAGTCCTCTTAAGAGAACAGGGTCCTGTTGGGGTCGATGTGTAGGAAGAAGAGTCATTTTGAGGAGGAAGGGTAAAAGATTTGAGGTGAAAAAGGTGGACCCTTGGAGACTCTCTAGTTTAGCTGTAGGACCTAAGAGGATTACCTTCAAAGGGCCCTGACATTTAGGAGAGAGAAATGTGGGCTGATATCTGGAGGGGAAAGAAGAACTTGTCCTCCAATATTGACAGGCAGTGGGCAGGGGATAGCGTGTGGCCTTGGTAGATGGTGGTCAGCAAAGCTCCATAGGAGAGAGTGGAGAATGCAAAGTAATGGAGCAAGAAGGTGATCAGGGAGGGAAGGCATTTAGGTGAAAAACCAGGAGTTAGGACCAGACCTGCATACATGAGTCCAAAAGGTGAGATGAAGAGGGGTGGCTTGAGGAGAGCCCATAACCTAAAAAGAGCCAGGGGTAGGAGTTTTACCCAATCAAGGTGAAGTTCTTGTGACAGTTTGACAAGAGTTTTAGGGAGTGGTTAGTTCTTTCTACCTTTCCTGACAACTAGGGGTGATAGGGGTGATAGGAAAATGCCAGAGAATATTGAGGGCTTTAGATAGAGTTTGAGAAACTTGGGAGGTGAATTCAGGATAACTGTCTGACTGGGGGAGACTGGGACACCAAATAGGAGGATGATCTCTAGAAGAAGATCAGAGACTGTCTGTGCCCTTCTGTTTGTAGTGGGGAATGCCTCTACCCACCCCAAGAAGATGTCCACCAAGACCAAGACATACTTGGCACATTTTACAGTGGGCACATGGGTAAAGTCAAGTTGCAGGTTGGTTCCAGGAAGGGACTCTCTAGCCTCATAGATAGGGAAAGGGAGACTATGATACCTGGAGCTGGAATCTGACATCTGACAGATTTCGTGAGAGGCACTGATAGATTTTAAAGAATGGTTTGTCCTCAGAAGTAGGCTGTAGGTGGGTTTTAACAAAATAAGATATTTGGCTGTTAGGATGAAAGAGTTAGGGAAGATAGGACAGAGTTTGACCGGTGTCAGGGGGTGAGTGTGGGGATGTGGTTGCAGTGTAAGGGTTTGTAGCCCCTTAGGACGAACAACAATATGAACTAACTAGTACCCTCAGAGCTCCCAGGGACCCAACCACCAATCAAGGACTATACATGGTGGGACTGATTGTTCTGGCAGCATGTGTATAGTAGAGGATTGCAAAGTCGATCATCAATGGGAGGAGAGGACCTTGGTCCTGTGAAGGTTCTGTGCCCCAGTGTAGGGGAATGCCAGGGCCAATAAGTGGGAGAGGGTGGGGTAGCAAGCATGGGGAGGGGGGAGGCATTGTTTTTGTTTGTTTGTTTGTTTGTTTTTGGAGAGGAAACTGGTAAAGGAGAAATCATATGACATGTAAATAAAGAAAATATCTAATAATAATAATAAAAAGAATGTCCTGAGGAGGGTCTGAGACTGTGTCCTGAGACCTTGAGTGCTAGCTTCATACCTAGCCCCACAATACCTAGAAGAAGCTCCACTCCCAGGTGCTCTCACATACCCAGGATCATAGGTAAGGAGGCCACAACATCTGCCCCAATACTGGAGTAACTGGGACCCCCAGGATCCAGGGATGCAGGAATCCCCACCTGGCCATGAAAACAGAAACTAAACAGAAGTTATGAATCAAATGGATTTAACAGATATCTATAGAACATTTCATCCTAAAACAAAAGAATACACCTTCTTCTCAGCACCTCATGGTACCTTCTCCAAAACTGACCACATAATTGCTCACAAAACAGGCCTCAACAGATACAAGAGATTGAAATAATCCCATGCCTCCTCTTAGACCACCATGGACTAAGGCTGGTCTTCAATACCAACAAAAACAACGGAAAGCCCACATGCACATGGAAGCTGAACAATGCTCTATTCAGTGATAACTTGGTCAAGAAATAAATAAATAAATAAATAAATAAATAAAAGACATTTTAGAATTTAATGAGAGTAAAGGCATAACATACCCAAACTTATGGGACACGATGAAAACAGTGCTAAGAGGAAAACCCATAGCTTTAAGTACCTCCAAAAAGAAACTGGAGAGAGGGAGAGAGCATACACTATCAGCTTGATGGCACACCAGAAAGCTCTAGAACAAAAAGAAGCAAATACACCCAAGAGGAGTAGACAGCAGGGAATAAGCAAACTCAGGGCTGAAATCAACCAAGTAGAAACAAGAAGAAGTATAGAATGAATCAACAAAACCAGGAGTTGGTTCTTTGAGAAAATCAACAAGATAGATAAATCTTTAGCCAGATTTATCTAAGGACACAGAGATAGTATCCAAGTTAATAAAATCAGAAATGAAAAGGGGGACATAACAACAGAAACTGAGGAAATTAAAAAAATCATCCAGATCTACTACAAAAGCCTATATACTCTATAAAACTGGAACATCTGGATGAAATGGACAATTTTCTAGACAGATACTAGGTGCCAAAGTTAAATCAGGATCAGATATACCATCTAAAAGTCCCATAACCCCTAAAGAAATAGCATCAGTCATTAAAAGTATTCCAACCAAAAAAAGCCCAAGACCAGATAGCTATAGTGCAGAATTCTACCAGACATTCAAAGAAGACCTAATACCAATTCTCTTCAAACTATTCCACAAAATAGATGCAGAAGGAATACTACCCAATTCTTTGTATGAAGCCACAATTATGCTTATATCTAAACCACACAAAGACCCAACAAAGAAAGAGAATGTCAGATCAATTTCCCTTATGAATATCGATGTAAAAATACTCAATAAAATTCTCACAAACCAAATCCAAGAACACATCAAAACAATCATTCAACATAATCAAGTAGGCTTCATCCCAGTGATGCAGGGATGGTTCAATATATGGAAATCCACCAATGTAATCCACTATATAAATAAACTCAAAGAAAAAAAAACCCACATGATCATCTCATTAGATGTTGAGAAAGCATTTGACAAAATTCAACACCCCTTCATGGTAAGAATATTGGAAAGATCTGGAATTTAAGGCCCATACCTAAACATAGTAAAAGCAATATACAGCAAACCAGTAGCCAACAGCAAATTAAGTGGAGAGAAACTAGAAGCAATCCCACTAAAATCAGGAAGAGGCAAGGCTGCCCACTTTCTCCCTACCTATTTAATATAGTACTTGAAGTCCTAGCCAGAGCCCCCAGAGTTCCCAGGGACTAAACCAACAACCAAGGAATACATATGGAGGTACCCATGGCTCCAGCATATCCTCCTATCCCATACTGCTATCTGGAAGGAGCTTGGGTTACTTATGACAAAAGGAGGATCAGTAACTAATGCAAACAAATTATGAACATACGAAAAGCCTCTCATCTCCCCACCGCTATTGGGATTGTCCATTGCAGATCCCACCAGATGGATGACTCTATTGTCTCCAAGGGAAAGAATCAAGCTGATGAGGCAGAGCTGTGGCCCTTAGAGGCCTAGACTCCTCTCACCTTCCTCAGGACATTCTCTTTTTTTCATTTTTTACTTTATTTACATTTCAAATGGTATCCGCTTTCCCAGTTCCCCCACCCCAGAAACCTCCTATCCCATTCCCCCTTCCCCTGCTTCTATGAGGGTGTTCCTTCACCAACCCATCCACTCATATCTCTCTGCTCTTGCATTACTGGGCATTAAGCCTTCACAGGACCAAGGGCCTCTTCTCCCATTGATACTCAACAAGATGATCCTCTGCTACATATGCTTCCGGTGAAGGGAAGTGAGTACAGGCAAGGAGGAGAAGTCATTTCTGCCACTTCTGCTGCTGCAGTTGGCTTCACTTCCCTCTCTGCCTTGCTTTCCAGGTCGTCACTCAGTTACTCTGCGCCGCCCTGCACTGAGTGGGGTCAGGCTGGACTGACTAGCCAGTGAAGAGTGCGGAGCAGCTTCAGGCCAAGTTTTGGGGGAGTAGACCTCTTCCCCAAGTGTTACAGCTCTTAGAACAAAAGGCTTAGATGATGGATTAGTTCTCGCACATCTTTAATTCCCTGGATAGGATTTACATACAGTTTTGGGGGTGATTCAGGTTCGACAGCAGGTACTTCTCATTGGTTTGGGCTGAGAGCTTGGGGAATTCTTATTTGCATGTAAGAAGGCTTGTCGCTGCTAGTAGGTGACCAGTATCACACACTTCTCCAGTGGGGGCTGTGAGGGGCTGTGACTGCAATGGGAACCAGGGGCCCAGGAGGTGTGGTCGAACACCTTTCATTCCATGAAGGTGGAAATTAGCACCCTCCGGATTTTGGGGTTCCAGACCCCTTGCTAACTGGGACCAGGTTGCCTGCACAGATTCCTGCCCCACAGGAGTGCGTGTCTTTCATTCCAGAATCCAGAGAACTCTGATCGATGGCAAGAAGTGTGATCACCTGCCAAGAAATCAGAGCGGATTAACTACTCACAGCTACATATTATCAACAAGGTGGCAGCATGGCAGCATCCAGGCAGGCATGGTGCAAGAGGAACTGAGAGTTCTATACCATCATCTGAAGGCTGCTAGGAGAAGATTGGCTGCCATGTGGTTAGGAGGAGGGTCTCATAGTCTATCCCCACAGGGACAAACATCCTCCAAGGGCATACCTACTCCATCAGGGCCACACTTCCTAATAGTGGGCCAAGCATATTCAAACCACCACATTCCACTTCCTGGCCCCCATAGGCTTTTTCCAACATATGAGTCTCTGGGGGCCATACCTAGCCATAGAATAATAAAAAAAAATACATTTAATCCAACTTTCAAAATTTCCATAGTCTATAGCAGTTTCAACAATGGTAAAAGTCTAACGTTTAATGTCTCTTTTGAGAGTCATCCAATCACTTAACTGTAATCCCCAAAACAAGACAGGAAACCAGGTAGGCCAACTCCAAACTCTGCATCTCCATGTCTGAGGTCAAAGTGGTCTTCAGATCTCTAGCCCCTTTTTGATCTTTGTTGACTGCAACAAACTTCTTTCTCTCAGGCTGGTTCTACTCCCTGTTAGTAGCAGGTATCTCATGGCTCTGGCATCTTTAATATATTGGGGTCTCCAAGGTAACTTCAATTTTATAGCTTATTTTTCCAATGTCTGGGATTCATAGTCGATCTTCTTGGCTCCTCCAAAGGGCTTGGGTCACTTCTCTAGCTCTGCTCTCAGTAACACTCTAGGCCTGGTTGACTCTGCTCAATTCTGCTGCTGTTCTTGGTGATCATTCCATGGTACTGGCATCTCCAATATACTGGGGTCTTCTGCTACAACTAGGCTTCACCAATAACCTCTCACAGTCTCTCTTCATGGTACAAAACTTCAATTTCTTTGCATGACCCCTTATAAGTACTTGGCCATCAACTGCAATTGAGGTTTCACTTTCATCAATGGTCTCTCCTGGACTCTCACACTGCCAAATACCAGCTGGTTTCCATGACCCCTGCATACCTTCAAAACCATATCAACTGGGTGATTCTTATGCATTGCCAAGTCTGTCTATAGCACGAGTTACAACCTTGACTATCTCTAGAACATGACTTCTTTGCTCTCAGAAAACACTTCCCAGAAGATTTCACCTCAGTGATGTTGGTTTCTTCTTAATCACCACTAATTTCTTAGCTCCAGTTAACCAGCATCAGTTGTCCAACAGTAGTCCCTTTTATTCTTGACTATAAAGCCTGAGCCACATGGCCAAAGCTGCCAAGTTCTGCTGCTTGCTGGAACATGGCCTTCTTACTCTATTACCAACTTTCTGTTGTCTAACTATTTCACTACCTAAACTTGGCTGTCCTGAAATTGCTTTGTAGATTGACCTTGAACTCAGAGATCTGCATGATTCTGTTTCCTAATCACTGGGATTAAAGATTGTACCATCATGCCCGGATTTAAACTTCACTTAGAACCAACTCTGGCCCAGGCTTGCATTTAACTCAGAGATATAGGCATAAACTTTTCCTTACTCTACTTTAATAAAGGTTCAACCTCCCCTCTAGCACATCAGCCACCAGAGGTAGTGGAAAAGAAAGTTTATTAGGATATGGGGAAAATGGACCTATTTAGAAATAATTATTTGAGGCAATTCCAATCTTCACTGTTCTCAGTCCAGTTCACTAGCGTAAATCAAACAGGTGAAAAAACCTTGAGGCTCTCCCTAGATCATGGAAGTGACAAAAAGCCTCAGGAACCTCAGGAGAAGTTCTTTGGTGAATCTCTCTCTATGACACAAATGAAGCTCAGCAATACAATGTAAGGTGAGCTAATTCATGCATATTGTCAGCAAAGACGAGAGAGAGCATGAAATACATGTAAAGATATAAGGCACATAAAGATGAGAGGCACAATGACACAGAGCTTCCAGACTCTATATAATGTTATTTTCAATGGTTTAAGGGTAGAAATAAAAGAGGAAGAGATAAGTGGCTGTGATGGTTTGCATATGCTTGGCCCATGGGAAGTGCTACTATTGAGAGGTGTGGCCTGGTTGGAGGAAGTGTGTCACTGTATAGGCAGGATTTGAGGGCTCCTAGCACAGAAGCTCCACCCAGTTCTTGGGTTCCTTTGGATCATGATGAAGAAATCTCAGTTCTGTCTCCAGCATTGTGTCTTCCTGGATGCAACCATGTTTTCTGTCATGATAATAATGGACTAAACCTCTGAAACCAGCCCCAATTAGATGTTGTCCTTTATAAGAATTATCTTATTCATGGTGTCTCTTCACAGCCATAGAGATTGGAAACTCTAAGTAAAACAGTGACCTAATTGGAACTGATACATTACCAATTATGATTAGTATCACATTGGTAATCCCCCTTTTCATCCTGATAACCAAGATGGCTTCTTATGCCATCTCAAAAAGGGGAGGTGCCTTAGAGATATAAGAAAGAGAGAAAAATAAGAAATGGAAACAAGTCTTAGAAGAAAAATTAGAAAAAATCATACTTAAAAATGAGGATAATATTAAGATGACAGAGATCCAAGAAAAGAAGAAAAATGAATAATTATACAAGCCTTATAATAAAATTAGGAAATTTTATAAATAAGAATAAAGATACTAAAATGATAGAGATACAAGAAAAGGAAAAAGATGAAATATGGAGACAAGCCTTGGAAGAAAAAAGTAGAAAAAATTATAAATGTAATTGAGGGAGATACTAGGATAGACTCAGGAAAGAAGGCTAGAACTTATAGCACCACCTTGTAACAAGTCTACAAAAAGGCATTCTATATGTCTAAATCTAAATGTATATATATAAAATCTATATGTGTAAATCTATATATATAAACCTAAAATAATTTTACTAGCCTTGTTAAGGGAATTAGAAGGAGAGGAAAGATATCCACAGAGTCACCATAAATATGGATGGCAACCCATAGAGACACAATATTTTAAAAGACTTAAGGAGTAATTAATGACCTATGACTTACATTCACCATATGTCAAACAGGTATCTAATAACTGGGCCACACAAAAATTATATAATCCCAAAAGATTGAAGAGATTTGATGACAGCCATCTTAGAGCCTGGCCTTCAATTATGATGGCTAGCATGGTGGAAAGATGAGGCTTCAAGCATGGAGCAATGATGTAGGATGAGAGGCATTGCTGTCTAGGTGAAGATCTGTGTTCTGAATTGGGAGTACAGATTACCCTTGATGATGCTGTCCTAGAACAATGTTGTACAATAGCCTTAAATGCTTGAAACAAAGTTGAATAACAGAGACAAGCTGAATCATTTACAAAGATAACCCAGGGTTCAAATGAATCTTTCACAGACTTTTTAAAAAGATTACCTACAGCTCTGAATAAGTGCTATTAGATCCAAATGCTAGAGGAATTTTAAAGGAATCTTCAGCCTTTGAAATGCTAATGCTGAGTGCAAAAGAGTTACTAAACCTTTAAGGGCCAGATCTGTACCTCTTTATGAATGGATTAAAAGTATTGTAGATATAGAATCTAATGCTCACAATTCAGTTATGGTTGGACAGACAATTAATTACAGGAGATATAAAAACATGAAATGCCCATTGCTGTGGTTGTGAAAGGTCAGGTCAACCCTTAAGGGACTGAAGAAAAACAGCTCCTAAGAGTATCTTCTTCTTCTTCTTCTTCTTCTTCTTCTTCTTCTTCTTCTTCTTCTTCTTCTTCTTCTTCTTCTTCTTCTTCTTCTTCTTCTTCTTCTTCTTCTTCTTCTTCTTCTTCTTCTTCTTCTTCTTCTTCTTCTTCTTCTTCTTCTTCTATTATTATTATTATCATCATTAATTATTATTATTATTCAGGGACAAAGTTTCATGTGAAGTGTAGAAGATGTGGAAGAATTGGACATAAGGCTCATGAACGTAGGTCAACCAAATGTATTTGAGGCAATTCCTTAATGTCAGAAAAACTAATGGACTTCACTCAAGGCCCTATAACAACCAATATTAGCCATTCCAAAGAAAGACTATTCTGAAAAACAACTAGAAAAGTCAAAGCCTGATAGGACAAATAGAGCTGCTCAAAATTTAAATAAACCATTTAACAGAGATAAGCTGCTTGTATGGGTAAAACAAGAAATTCTGAAGATACCAAGAACTAGATATTTTGATAAACTACTATAAATAATAAGAGACCAAAGTTAAAGTTACAGATTGATGGAATTGAGATTGAAGAATTTGTAGACACTGGAGCAGAAGTAACTATAATATTACAAAATTCCTGGAGTGCAGCTTGGCCACTTCAAAGGTCATCTAACAGCACTTAGGAATTGTACCATTGCCTCAGGTAAAACAAAGTCTAAAATGCATTAAATATATAGCACCAGAAAGTCAAATATGAAAATTAAGGCCACGTGTGGCTAATGGAGCCATAAATCCATGGGAAAGAAATCTATTGGAACAGTGAGACACACAGATTAGCATTTCCCCAACTTTATATATAGGTTATAAAAGAGGAGTTGTTCCTAATAAAGAAATTTTAAAATGTGATCAAAGACAGTTTAAAATTGTCTAAGCTGTACAGAAGCAAGACACAGCAGAAGCTGACTCTTCAGCTTTATCTGGGGGAGCCATTACTGGTAGATTACCAGCTGCCCTAACACTAAAGTGCCAAACTGACAAACCTGTTTGGTAGAACAATGGTTTATCACAAAAGAAAAGTTGCAGGTACTAGAACAGCAAGTCTAAGAGCAACTCAAGGCTCAACGTATAAAAGAGTCCACCAACCCTTGTAATTCTTCTGTATTTGTCATTAAAAAGAAATCAGGCAAGTGGAGGGTATTGGTAGATCTGAGAGCAGTTAATGAAATTGATCAGCCAATGGGCTCTTTTTAACCTGGAGTCCATTGCCATCCTTGTTACCTAAGGCATGGCCTAATATAGTGATTGATTTAAAATATTGCTTTCAGAATCCCTTTGCATAAGCATAATAGTGATGTTTGCTTTCACAGTGCCTACTTTCAATAGAAGTTGTCAAATAAAGAAATATCACTAGAGAGTCTTGAGCCGAGGAATGTTGAATAGTCCAACTTTATGACAGTATTTTGTACAACACTCTTTAGAAATAATTTGTAGAGGGGCCTCGAGATTGGGCTTGGGCCCAGAGTATGTTCCAGATCCCAGAGTTTGAGCCGAGTGAGCAGGAAGACGCTAGGACTACAGATAGGGGCCTGGGCCCTAGCCTCACTGAGGACCAGCCAGGTCCCTACCTGGCCCCAGGTCTCCTGGGGAGCATCGTTCATCAGCAGGGACAGGCAGCCAACAACAGACATCATGGAGGCGCTGGGGCTATGGAGACCCGGAGTCGACACAGCTCGTACCCAGCGGGGACCGAGGAGGATGAAGGGATGGTGGAGGAGCTTAGCCCTTTTCGAGGACGCTCGCGTTCGGCTCCCCCCAATCTCTGGGCAGCGCAGCGCTACGGCCGTGAGCTCCGAAGGATGAGCGATGAGTTTGAGGGTTTCTTCAAGGGACTTCCTCGCCCAAAGAATGCAGGCACTGCAACACAGATGCGACAAAGCGCCAGCTGGATGCGCATCATCCAGTCCTGGTGGGATCGAAACTTGGGCAAAGGAGGCTCCACCCCCTCCCAGTGATCTTCTGCTCCACATTCCCGGAACTCGACCCGCTCCTGTCGCCCGCCATGTTGGGTGTGGGCAGAAGTCTTTCAAGGCCTTAGGAAAAAAAGAGGATCCTGTGTCCCTTTAACAGGGAGAAGAGCTGACGTACAGCTTGAGTCCCTTCCGGTGCGTGCAATAGTCACGAAGGGGTGGCTCTTGTTTGGAGTTTCAAAGTTTTCCACACACCCCACTCCCTAGGCCTCCAGAAGCGGCTCTTTTCCCTCTCCAGTACTGTGGAGAGGCGCCTGTGCTGAGTTGCGAGTCTGGGTGCTGTCCTATCATAACTGGGAACCCGAGGTCGTGAGAAACGTGCTTTATAATAAAGCTTGCGCATGTGCAAAAAAAAAAAAAAAAAAAAAAAAAAGAAAGAAATAATTTGTAAGCAGTTTCTTAACTCCATAATTTACCATTATATGGATGATATTTAACTAACTGATTCAGATGCAAATACCTTAAGAGAAATGTCTGATGAAGTAAAGAGAATGTTGTCTTGCTAGGGATTACAAATTGCTCCTGAAAAAAATGTGAAGAGGAGACTTAACCAGAAGGTACAAATCAGGAGAATCCAATAGAGAACTCTTAATGATTTTTAAAATTATTGGGAAACATTACTTGGATAAGGCCCACAATTGTATTAACTACCCCAAAGCTAAGTAATTTGTTTCAAACCTTACAAAGTAATAAAGACTTAAATGGCCTTGGTAGAAAAGAAATTTCAAGGGTCACATATAGACTGTTTGGATCCAAAGATGGCTTGTATTTTAGTTATTTTTCCTTGTATTCATTCTCCCACAGGAATTCTTATACAGAGAGATTATATATCAGAATGGATACTTAGCACATAAACAGAGTAAAAAATTAGAGACCTATATAAAAGAGCTTTATGAATTCATTCTGAAAGAAAAATAAGACTTCATCAATTAACAGGATAAATCCATTAGAAATTGTGATACCTCTTTGCTAATGCAGAAATTGCCATATTAAGGGCAGAAAATGAACATTGACAAAGGTCTTGTAATAATTTGGGGGGGGGGGGGATTAGCAACAAGTATTCCCAAAGCAAAAGAGTTCAGTTTGTAAAAAGAATGAATTGTATTCTCCCCTATATAGTAAAATTTCTGGAGTTCTTACATCCTGTTCTGGTGCAAGTAAATCAGGTAAAGCAGGTTACAAGTCAGAAAAAATAAATAAGGTGACTCAGACTTTACAATTCAGTTTAAAAAATCAGAGCTGTATGCTATTCTTATGGTATTATTAAATTTTCCATGAACATAGTTACTGACTCTTAATGTGTAGACAGAATTGTTTTGCATATAGAAACTGCTGAACTTATTTAGGATGATTTAAAATTTACCACACTGTTACTCCAACTACAACAAATGATCAGAATATAAATCATCCAGTGTAAAAGATACATGTCAGATCACATATGGGTTTACCATGTTACCTAGCACAAGGTAATGAAGAAATTGATCAGCAATTAGTGAGAAATGTGCTAGAAACTCCAGATTACATAAAAAAAAAACCTCACCATGTTAACAGCAAAGGTTTAAAGAAAGGTATTTCTATCACTTGACAAAAAGGCAAGAAAATTATAAGGAAATAGCCTACTTACTATTTCTGTGACCAAACTCCATTACTTGCATGGGGTGACACAAAAGATACCCAAAGAAATGTAATTTGGTAAGTGGACATGTTTTATTTTGCAGTTTGGCAAATTCAAGTATGTATTATACAATAGACACGTATTCAGGGTCTCAGTGGGCCATTACTTTAAGCTCTGAAAAGCCTGGTTCTGTAATTACACATTTATTAGAAGTTATGGAAATATTAAGGCTGACAATGCTGCAGCATATGTCTCTAGTAAAATGAACTATTTTTGCATATTATAATATAAAGCACATTATGGATATACCACACAATCCTACAGGACAAACAGTTGTAGAGAGATCTAATTGTTCTTTAAAGAATACATAGTGCTTTATTAACTTTAAATTTTTAAAATGCTAATGAACAAAAACCAGCAACTACTGAAAAACATTGGATTATGGAAAAGACTGCTGAACTAAATCAGCCTGCTCATATTAAGGATGTCCTAACCTCAAAATGGAAGGAAAAAAATGTGTTACTCGGGGGGAGAGCTTTGCATTTATTTCCATAGGAAAAGTTGTGGGAGCAATGCCCTGATTCCCAAGAGGTGGGAGGGATGTTTTTTGTTCATTTGATTGGATTTTCATCATTAAAGTGGGGTTGGTTAAAAGTTGTTAATGGTATTGGTGAAGGAAGAAACAAAATAAGAGATGTTGGATTCAGGGATGTTAGGGATGTGGATTCCTTTAAATTGATAAAAATCAGATTTGACTGGGGAAACCTCTGAAGACCCTTACTGAAGACAAGGAAGAAACCAAGAAGAACAAAACAGGTAATATAAATCCTCTACATGGGAACAGATCTGAGACTGTCTGAGACAAGAAAATGTCTCCAGCTAGAGCTTCAGCTAAGGATAGTCAATAAATTTGGGTGGCTACAGAATCCTCAAGATTTATCATGTCATCTTTTCAAATGGCATAGGTAGAATTTTATATTACAGTTTGGTTACACAATCCAAAATAACTTACAAAGATAGTCAGATATCTTGCCTGCTTGAACAAGAAAGCAGAGAATCATCTTTAACTGAACTGTACAATACTGCCCATTCCATAGTATGTTAGTGCAGAAATGTATATTACTTGTGAGAGTTATATGTTTACAGAGACTAATGAAATCAATGCAGCCCTGACAAGATTCATCCTCAGGGATGCTAAGACACTAAGAAATATTTATTCCAGCATCTAGCTAGATCCTATGTCAGTCTGCCTCAATCCTGTTTCCTCAAAAATCTGCATCTGAGACAATTTTAGAATAGCTTGCTAAGTTGTCTAGTATCACTGTTCAGGTTAGGACTTCACTTAAGCCAAGAACTTTCTCAGCATGCAGACACTGGACAACAAATGCTTCAGCAAGCTTTATTAAGACTGACCAATATCCCAATATTTTGGGGAGAGGAAGGCAGAAGAAAGACAATGCCTCCTAAAAGCAGGAAGCAATTTTAAGAGAGTGATGTCCCCCACTCTTTAAGAGATGGGATGGAGGGTTTTTGGTCATTTGATCAGTTTGTCATTATTAAAGTGGAGTTGGCTGTAAGTTGTTAATGGTCTTGGTGAGGGAAGAAGCAAATAAGGGAGATTGGATTATGGGATGTCTTTTTTGCTTTCTTCCTTTTCCTCTATTCTTCCTTTTCTCTTATCTAGTACTTGGGGGAAAGGGGGAGGAGGATTTAAAAGAAAAAAGGGGGTGGGATATAGGAATAATACATGAATAATAGCTATAAAGTGTAGATTATTGAATGCATTCTTCAATTACACAGCTAGTACTAGCCAAAAGTCTTACATTGGTATAGAGCCTTCTTTAACATTTTGATACAAAATTAAAGTTATATTTGGTTACACTGGTATAGATCTTTGCATAGCAATACAAAATAAAGGTTATAATTATTAAAACATACTATGTATATATATTTCAATTTCTCTTTAAGGTATTGAACCTATGCAATTCATTTAAACACACAATATGATGTTCCAGTCCTTGAAAGGTCCTTAAAACAAACTATTTAGAATATTTAAGAGTTGCAAGTTAATAATCAATCAAACTTATGGTCATGTTAGATACTAGTCTAGTTTATTACAGAAATATGTTTCCAAGGTTGAACAGATACAAAGTAGCTAGAAACAAGCAACATTTGCCTATTTAGGTATACTATGAATAGATGGTCTTCAAAAACCTCAGAGACCTACAGAATATGGCATTTAAAGATGTCTTATTATTATTAAAAGGCCCTTTTTTTTTGACAATGAGACAGGTCTGCTCCTGGTAGCACCCCTATTCTACTTCAAGGAAGATGATGAGCATCAAAGAATTTCCATATGGAGTTTACTTCAAAAATGGTAAGCTGCCACTGGGCAGAAACTGCCCTTGTTTCAAGTGCTGACAATACACTGTCCAAACTGGACAAACAACATGCAGTGAAGTTGACTGCTGAGCTTTGCCAACCTAGGGTAAGCAGTCCTTCATATTTCCTGTTTCACAGAAAAGTCTATCAGATATTCTGGGTGAAAAGGCTGAAGATGATGCTCCAATGACTCAGGGAAATTTGGGGAGGGGGGACTGTCTAGGTAGCCAACTATGTCTGTCATTTCTATAGTTCTGGAATCTGCTTGCCTGTACTTCCTGCATACTCAGGTAATATTTATTCCTTCTGAAGTTGAAGACTAGATAGTTATATTCTCATAGTAAAGCTTAAGTTGTTTAGGATTTAGGAAAATGTTTTAAGGTTTAAGATACTTTTAGGTTGGTAATGCAATTTATGATAGAACTTGATTTAGGAACAGAACTTTGAACTCACCAAGATAGGATAGATAATAGAAGACTTTCTCCAAGGTTGCCAAACACATATGGATTGGATATTGTGAATGTAATCTTACCTGCCAGTTTTCATAATTGTTAGTATTGTTTATAGTTTATTATTGAAGGAGAAAGAGATTTTTATTGGACTAAAAGGAGGGCATGTAGAGAGAATCTCTCGTGTACTGTATGGAAGCATCACCTGTCAATAAAAAGATGATTGGCTAATAATTTGAGGCAGGAAATAAAAGGTGGGAGTTCCAGTAGGGAGAGAGAAACTCTGGGAGAGAGAAGATGGCCTCACTGAGGAGTGGTAATTAATAACACGGCAGGAATTAGAATAGAATAAATGGGGTAACAGAGTTAGGAACAAACCAAAGCTTTTGACCTAGGCAATTATTCATAAATTCAGTCTCAGAGTTGTTATTTCTGGAACTTGTACATGGCTGGAAAAGCCCACAGTTACAGTGTGGCCTTTTGAAACCTTAAAGCCCACCCCCAGTGACACACTTCCTCCAACAAGGCCACATCTCCCAATCCTTTTCAAATAGTGCCACTCCCTGATGATTAAGAAATCAAATATATGAGCTAATGGGGGCCATTCTTATTCAAATCACCACACAGAACAAAAGGCATGACCAGTAGAACTTGCAGGTCCCATACCATCCTTGTCCGTCAGACAGAAAGATATTGAGAGCAGAGTAATTATTATTTGCCTCTCTGTGGTTCCAACATTTTGGATGTGAGCATAGACTCCAAGGTCCTCCTTTGAGCAAGAGAATCCATACCTGGTCATGGGAGCCTGGAGTTCTGGGGGTTGAGGTTTGGTCTGTTGCTATGTATTGTAATGCTAAATTCTGAAACAGAAGATCTAGGCCTAAGAGTGAGAGAATTCTCACCTACACAAGCTTTTGTTGTGTAAATCTTGTTCCTTAATTTAAAAGTATTGGTTAAATAAAATTGGCCACAGCCAAGTACTGGAAGGATTAGAGATAGGTGGGTTTTGAGTTACCTGGTTGAGGGTGGAGAAGGGAGAGAAAAGAGGAAAGACCAGGGAGAGGAGGAAGAAGTGAAGGACCCAGCCAGCTAATTCTATTTTGTGTTCAACCATCTTATGTCTACCCTGTCTTCAGTTTGAACTTGGTAACTGAAAAACCACAGCTTGTTCCAGGAACCAAGACACTTGCCAAGTAAGTCACTCCACCCTTGATAAGCAGAAATGGCCAGTGTTATGTCCAGGACAAATGACTCAAGTTATAGCAAAGTTTATTATGTCAGCTAAAAATTTATGCTATGCTTTCTAAAATACCAACCAATCATGTACTGTCAAATTGGAAAGCCTTTCACCCAGCTTAATCTGTATAAAAGGCAAGACTGACACCAGCTCAGCACCCTTCCACGGTGTTGGAGAAGTTGGAGAGGTCTGAGCTGGAGCTTGAATAGACTCTGCTTTTGCATACAAATTGGACTCATGGTGGTCTTTGGTAGTTTGTGGGTACCTCAAGGTCTGAGCATAACAAGAACTAGATTAGATGAGGAAGCCATGATTCCTCGTGAGGGGAGATGGACCATGAGCTTATGGCCAGGAGAAACAGTAGGAATTTGGGGGTACACTGTCGGAGAGGTAGTTAGGTCAGCAGTTAGGAAAGTAGATTAAGGGTTATACCTTAGTAATTTTTAAAGCCAAATAAAATAACCAGAGTCTGAGTCTCATTTTTTTGTAAGCTAGTCGGGGATAAGTTTAAATTGGTTGTACTACATTTTGGTGCCCCTTACAACGGGCAGAGAACCAAACTCTGAAACAAATTATCAGGTAGAGAGCCAAAGCCCTCCCCAAATATACAGCTTTCAAGCTACTGCAGAACAAAAGTGAGATACTGCTTGGGACCAGCCAACTGCAGTACCCAGGAAGGTATGGCACTCCCAAAGGCTGTGTGGTAACATAGCATCAGAGCTTGCTGTACAGAGAGCTTCTGGGAGGCTGTCTCCCAGCACTAGGCACAATTGTCTGCTGGGACACAGCTCCATGGCTGGGGGTAAATGCTGCAGCTGGGTTTCCATCATACCTTTCTTACTGGCACTGTGATCTGATCCACGCATCTAGAGATTGGGCAGCCGCCCACCCGTGCTCACCCTTCCATGTTCTGGAGTCTAGGTCGGACACCAGGCAGCCTATCCCCCTCTCCCAGCCACTCCCACCATGGTAACTGAAGCCTAGAATTGGCACTCATGCTGTCAGTTGGAGCTTGGGCCCACACCCTGAGCCAGCCAAACCGGGGGCTCAGAGCTGAACTCACACCAGTTTTCCAATAGAAAAAAGATGCCATAACAGGCCATAGGACACAGAAGACAACACTGGCTTGGGAGCAGAAGACCTGATGAAACAGGCTGACTCCATGACAAGCTTGAAATTGGCAGGTCAGGAGATTGCTTAAAACCCCAGGCTTCAGGCAACTAGTCACATGTGCACAAGTGATTGCCATGTGCAGATATAGGACAGAGGACAACATTGAGGGGTTGGTTCCCAGGAATCAATTCTCTCTTTTTATGATGTTGGTCCCAGGGTTGAACTCAGGCCATTAGGTTCGGTGGCAGGCGCCTTTTACCCACCAAGTCATGGCATAAGCTCCAGGTATAGGTGTATTTGGGCAGCTTTTAGCCTCTAATCAGTTGGAAGCTCAGCTACTATGGTTGGTCATGACTAAGTGGCTTGGTTACAGGTTTATAGTCATGTTATGTTACAATTTGTTTACAGATCAAGTGGAGTTGGTTTTTAGTATACAGGGGGGTCTATTTTAATTCAAACTTATTGTTGAAGGTTAAAGGCCACATTTATTTAGGTTTATTGTTGCATATCTATGACAGTTAATTTTTTATTTGATTGGATTTGGAATCTCTAGGGGACATACCCTTCTAGGCATTTCCATGACTGTCTCTCTCTCTAGAGATTTGACTGAAGATGAAGATCACCCCTGAATGTGAGCAGCAGCATCCAGTGGACTGAGGTCCTACACTGAATAAAAGAGGGGAAAAAGAAAGTGTGAACAGCAGCATTGGTCTCTCTCCTTCCCAGCTCTGGGCAGATGTGACCAGCTGACGCATGCTCCCACCACATGACTCCTTCTGAGGACAGTCTGTGTCCTCTCCAACTTGAGCATAAACCCTTCCTCCCTTAAGCCTCGGGTGCTTTGTCACAAAGTGAAGAAGTAGCTGATACATTGCCCCACAGTGGTATCATGGAACATACAGGCTATACTTCTTTTACATATTTCTGTTTAGATATCATGATGCACAATTGGCTCAGAATTATGTTTTGAAATCTACAGCAACCAACCCAGGAAGTTAATCTGCTATCCACTGGCCGTGGGAGTTAACCCAGGGCACAGAGCAGCGGGTGCAGGAAATCAACCCTTTACCCATAGTCACAGGCTCAGAAAGTCAATCAGCCACCTAAGGTAGCAGGCCCACGGGGTCAGCGTGCTATCTAAATTGTAGACACGGATGTTAGTAATCGATTTCAGTTAATTGGTACAGGAAGCCAAACAATAATGCCTGACACAGCTGACCCCAAAAGGCAAGGGCCTGATTAAGAAGACCTAAGAGCTTTCCTGGTTTTTACCTCATTTTCAATTGCAGAACAACCAGACAGAACCAAATATACACCCTGGCCGACCACATAGAATGCCATACCCCATTTCTAGGTTCCCCAGAGTAACAGCTTGAATCTGGGTACTCTGAGTTCCCTCTGTCCCCTTGTAAAGCTCTCTCCCTTCTCTGTGGGCCTTGCGGTCTTAGTATGAACACACATTCACTCAGCGATGCCTGCCACCCTTGCAAGCTAAGAACTGTCTTTCGCCAATTGACTGCTCTCTTTATTGCCTCCACCAGTTGATAGTTTATTCCTTCAAGCAGCTACTTATTTTTGTTGTTGTTGTTGTTTTTTACATTTTAAAAAGTTGTATATTTCATCTTCCCCAAGAAAGTTTTTTAAAGTGTAGTCCAGGAAAGTAAAAATGAACAAATTCTCTATAAACTAATAACAATTAGGTGGTAACAGGTTTTGTAATAAGAGACATGACAAGGACAACTGTGATCAGAATATTACATATTTCCCATTTATTTGTTTATTTATTTATTTGTTTATTTATATCTCACTCACTGTCCCCCCCACTGGACCTGCTCCCACCATCCTTCCCCCCATCCCCCTCCCCTTCTCCTCTGAGAGGGTGGAGACTCCCTCTGGGTATCCCCCAACCCTAGCACATCAAGTCTCTTTGAGGCTAGGCATTTCCTGTTCCACTGAGGCCAGACAAGGCAGCCCAGCTAGAAGAACAGCTTTTGGGATAGCCCCTGCTGCAGTTGTTTGGGACCCACATGAAGACCAAGCTGCACATCTGCTACATATGTGCGAGGAGGCCTGGGTCCAGCCTGTGTATGCTCTTTGGTTGGTGGTTCAGACTCTGAGAGCCCCAAGGGTCCAGGTTAATTGACTCTGTTGGTCTTCCTGTGGAGTTCTTGTCCTCTTTAGGGCCCTCTATTCTTTCCAACTTTTCTATAAGAGTCCCCGAGCTCCATCCACTATTTGGCTATGGGTCTCTAAGACAGCTGCTGGGTGGAGCCTCTCAGTGGGTAACAATGCTAGACTCATGTCCTGAGGTGCAGAGATGGCCTACTTAGTATCTATTGAGAGCCTGTTGTATGTCAGGTTCCATGATAAGCCCTGAGAATAAGGAAGCAGCTCAAATGCATGGACCCTGGCAGCGAGCTGGTACAGTTCAATGGGAGGGGGAAAGGTTGTCAAACAGTGAGCCAAGTGCAATCTGCAAGCTGCTGGGGCAGTCCGGAGCTCAGAGAAGGGAACAAGTAGAGAGGATCATATGCAAGGGCTGAGGGCTCAGAGTAGACCTCTGGCAGGCACCATCTTTGCCCTGGGATAAGAAGAAGTATATGCAAGGCAAACTGAGAAAGAGAAGCCAGTGAAGAAAGCAGGAGTGTGTTGTCAGGCAGCAGCCAGGCACTGCCGTGCTCCAAAAACCAAGATTCTCACAAAGCTTCCTTTCTTACTATCCCTCTCTCCTCTTTCTTCACTTCCCAGGTAAAGATGCTTCAGAATTAAGGAGGAGTAGCTCTCAAGTTAGTAGAACTGATTTTTGACTTTTCCTATAGAGCTGTCTAGTTTACATCAACAAGGCGATTGTTTTCATATTAGTCTAAATAATAGACCAGATGATGAAAAAAATGGAAAAGAAATAAACATTCTCAGGTGAAAGCCTGAGTTGCACCAAGTTGCACTCAGCTTTTGATGGCTACAGACATCTCAGTATGGTAGAACCAAGGTTCATTTCTGGATAGATAATTACTGTGAATTTACATCAGGAAGAATCAACATTCGTCTCCTTACAGACCTGTGAAGACTACTACACACTGTTCACTGTCCCGCCACCTATTAAAGCTGTACCCTGTCACTTAACTGAATTCCCATGGGCCTCCCCCAACCCTGATTCTCGCTACTGCTGTGGGCTGTCTTCGGGCTCCCAATGAGTACAGAGGTGAATCCCCACCTCCCTTGATACGGAAGATCCCCTGTGTGAACAGATCTTTTTCCTCCACCTGTAATTCTTGGGTGGCAGAAGATACTGCTAGCCTTCCTCCTCTCAAGGTACCTGACCATCCCAGCCCCAGTCCTTACCCTGGAAGGACAGTCCCTCCCCCTGCAACCCATTCCTGAGGATGCAGAACCCAGGGCCTCTCTGAAAGAGTCAAGTGCAACAGTTGCCCACTCTTACAACTCACATTCTGGGGTGTGGGGACTGTAAGACAGGACAAGGAGAGGCACTCGGCTTAATTGTCTTTTCTTACATGAGAGAAAGGATGCCAGCAATGTGCTTAGTTTCTTTTCTAAACCAAATATTTTGAAGATCTTGCATTACTAGAAGGTCCTCCATGTTGGCTTATGAAATAGTGAAGAGATCAAACACAGGGCTTCAGGCATGCTAAGTTAACACTGCCAACTGAACCATAGCCCTAGTCTTTAAATAAAAAGACAGGAGACTAGAAAGTTTGGTCATGTGAAGTGGCATACGATTGTAATCCTAGCACTTAACTGAGGCAGGAGGATAGCAAGCTCAAGGCTAGCCCAAGAAGAAATATTTTTGCCTAGGACTTAGATCTAGCCTGTGAGCAATGCAGGAACTCAGTTCAGTCAGGCTCTCCTTGGCTTTGCATCTATAGTCCATAATCTCCCTCTTGTTAAAGAAGGCATCTGGCCTGAGAATGAATGGTTCTAGCCCAGGCCCTCCATAAAGTGAGCAGTCTCTCAGCTCACCTCTGCTCAGAGGACTGGATGAAGGGTGAGGTCATGCTTAGCCCTTAAATGTGAGCTGCTATCTAAGAGTAGAGTGCATTCCACCCTGCCTTGGGATGGACCACACCTGTTGATAAATCTTGGAAATTAAGATAGGATAGCAGCTTCATTACATAATGGGAACCTTGTCCCTCATCCTGGAGTGGCTCCAAGGACCTGCTCCTCACCTGGGGAGACAGGATGCAATGTAGAAATATTGCATGTTCTGCTTGAGGGCTCAGAGAGACAAGTCCTTCCTTATGTACCTTTGTCAACAAAGGTTCACACATCCAACCTGAGAGGAAGAAGGAAGACAAATTGATGGTTTAACTGATCATTTCAGTGATTAGGACATGCAATAGTTACCTATGTGTAAGCTCTTGGGAGACATCAAAGAAGAAACCAAGGTCCCTGCCCTTGGGGAGTTAGAGCAAGAGAATGGTTCAGTGGTGAATAGATGAACTTACTAAACCTTGTAGACACACAGCCCTGCATGTAAACCACCTCTTCCCACAGTGTTCACAGCTGAAATTCTTTGACAAACTCACTAAGGAAGTGCAGGTTGCATGGGAATACAGGACGATTGCAAGCAGGGAGGCCGTATCATCAGCAAATGAAGCCTCCCTAAGCAGCTATATTTTTCCATGCATAATATACCATTTTCATAATCTCTGGAGCTTGTGGTTTTACCCTCCTTCTTAGCACAGAAGCTTGGAAAGCTAAGACAGGATGGCAGTCTAATTAAACTAGTTCACAAAGTCACTTGTGTCCACTCATACCGTGTAACAGGTAGTTTCTGGCAGATTTCCTGAGACTCCAGATGTGCAAACAAGAGCAAATGACAGGGACATGTGAATGCCCTGAGTGGAGTAAGAAGACACACTGTCCAGACAACTGCTCAGTATGACTGGCAAAAGGCATTGAGCCAAGAGGACAGGATGGACATGCAGCTGACCCTTACCAGTCTTGTTTCTTTGGCTATGAAACAGAGTTATTTGCTGTGTGTTCAGTTTGTCAACAACTGAGGGAGGGATACTGCAGTTGGCACTGAGCAATTACTTAACCACCATCCTCATGCAAAGGCAGAAGTTGTGTAGGATTCCTATGCAAACATAACAACATAGCATGATTTACCTACAGGCTGATGCATGATCAGAAAATTTGTTATTTTTCATTTAAGAACATAGTTGTAATTGAACATGATCTTTAATATTCATTGTGAGGAGAGACAGCCGATACTGTGAGGAAGTGCAATGGGTGGGTATTAGGACTAATTACCAGATTGAACTCTTTATGGGCAGCCTTGGAGGAGGTTCAGAGAAGCACGCCTTTGCTTTAGGTCAGGTCAGTCCTGTTGGGATCTACTGTATGCCGAGTGGAAGATGAGAGACCGGAACAAGACCATAGCAACGAGCTTAAGTCAACAGCAGCCACTCACCTCGGCCAAGATGAGCGATGCTGGTGTCCCTGTGGCCTGTGTGCAGACATTAAGGAAAGTCCTTCATTTGCTGGATCATCACCATCACAGAGGTGATGGTAGCATGCGGTGAATTCATTTATGTATGTACAACAGCAAAATGCCACAGCCTCGCGATTGCCAAGCCAGCACTCACACATCGGGAACTTTTGACTTGGTGTTAATTTTTTAGTGATCTGCAAACCCATGTTGCCAACGAAGCATACTTGAGACACATCTGTGGAACAGACGATCTAACAACACCGGGGAAGGAATTCCTGTCTTACTGGAGTACATTTTAGCAGGTGCAAATGCTCCCCAGGACTTCGAATGAGTTGGCATTACTGGTGAAGTTATGTTTGTACTGTGGCTTTCATCCTTCCTTCCATCTCTCCCACCTTGCTTTCTTGGAGACCACTCACTCTTGACTAAACTAATGATATAGTTTTGCTAAGGACAGCATAATCAGGAATTAATAGAATAAAGATTATTCCATTAATTTCTGTTAGTCATGCTAATAACCTCTCATTCCTGATACTTTTAAATTTTTCCAATACTGATAATTTGCCACCAAACCTATAATTTTCAGACCTACTTCTCTTCTGAGGCAAATAAATAAATTAGAAAAAAAAAGAACAATTAAAGCTTTGTATAGCATTCTTTTTTCGTTGTTGTTTTTGTTTTGTTTTGTTTTTCGAGACAGGGTTTCTCTGTGTAGCCCTGGCTGTCCTGGAACTCACTCTGTAGACTAGGCTGGCCTCAAACTCAGAAATCCGCCTACCTCTGCCTCCCAAGTGCTGGGATTAAAGGTGCGCACCACCACTGCCCGGCTGTATAGCATTCTTAAGTCTACCATCTTCTACTGCACCAGCCTTGTTGGCACCTAAAGTTGGATATTACTGTTTGTTTTCTCTTATTACTAAAATCCAGTGACTGATCTAGTTTTCAAATGTCTTCAAGTCTCAGAGCATGCTATGCCATCACCTTTAGAAATGTGTTTCTTTGACGCTGTTTTCTGGTCTTGGTGGGGTCACTGGTTAGAGTAGGCCTGTGGGAATGGTTCCTCAGTGCTCAGAAGACATGACCAGGTTTCTGCAGTCCATTGGATATTGTGGTCCCTGTTGTCTAACTGATAATTCAAATAAAGATGACGTCAGCATATAGAGATGTAAGCAGAGAGCTACTGCATAGCTGACTGCTGCCCTGCAGGTCGATTCGCTGACCAGACAATTCCAACAGGACCATCAGTGGTCTTGTAAGTGGTGAACACTGGGAACAATTCAGATCACTCAATGCAATCTTTTCTTGATGTAGGCCATTACTTCTTCCTTTAAAAAAAAAAAAAACTGGTTCTTGAAGATGGAGAGATGGGTTACTCTATTACGAGTACTGGCTGCTCTTTCAGTAGACCCTGGTTCAAGTCCAAGCATCCACATGATGAATCACAAACATCTATAACTCCAGATCCAGAAAATCTTACTCCCTCTTTCGCCCTCTGAGGACAACAGGCACACATGTGGTGCACATACATACATGCAGACAGAACACTTGCACAATCTTACACCTGAAAATTACTAGGACAAAGACCAAATCCATGACTGTAATTAAAGCAAGCTTTATTTTAGAGATGTACCCAGGACTGGCCAGTCAACTGTCTCATCCTAAGTTGGGATTTTAGATAACAGCCCCTTACTGGCCTCTTGAAAGGTCCCTTTTATGGGGGAGAGATCAAAGGTTAATTGAAAACAGCCGTAAGTGTGTGTATGTGGGAGAGTTGGCCGTTAGGTACTGTTAGAGAAATATAATGAAAGAGGAAGACAAGGAAACAAATTGTGTAAATGTGTGGGACCTTGAGGGGTAGCCTGTTTCTCAATTGAGCTAAGACTAGAAGCCCCAGTGATCCTGAAAGAATAGTAGGTGCTTCCTCTGATTCCCAGGCACCAGGCCCCGGTCACTAGCTACAGCCCCCCTCAACCCCCATAGATTTGTGGCCATCAGTCAGGTAAGGGCGACATCCCAAGCCCCTCGACTTGTAGAGGACGTGTCCTGTAGTCATATAGGCTTAAGATAGATCTTAATTTTAATGAGGTACCTAAAGGCCTGGAGGCTTAGCCAATAAGCTTTCCTTCCCAGACATTCCTCCCTGCAAAAGGTATTTAACCTCAAGCCCACCCTGAGAAATGCGGTGTGGTTTTACTCTTCCACTTTCCGCCATGACAAGAAATGCCTTAAAACCTTGGACTGCCTCTTTTCATCAGGGACCATCATGAGGAGCCATGGAGAAGGACTTTGTCTATAGAGCTACCATCTAATTTCCTGTAGAAGACATCTCTGTGCTCCCAGCCACAGTCACCACCAAGCCAAGTTCAAGCCCACCACTGTAAAGCCAAGAACCCCTCCCCGTAGAAGCAGCTAGAGCTACCCCTCTCCCCCTCCCGCCCCCCCCCCCCGGCCTTTCCCTCTTGGCCCCAGACCAGATCCAGCCTGGCGGACCCCATTCCATTTCCTGCTCTTCTACACAATCCAGCGGCGCCTAGATGTCCAAAAGCCTGAGAACTAGACGTCTCGCTGCAGGCCTGGAGACTCCCAAGCCAACTCCAGATGTTCCATGCCTCAGACTGTGCTTCCCCACCCCAGGGCTGCACTATGGCCCAACACCTGCCCAGCAACAGCGTGGTCAACTTCCCACATCCTGCCTTCGCAAGCAGGCAAGCCCTTGGGCAGAGCCGAGGCGGGACCTGTAACCCTACATAAATGGAGTTACACTTTTTGCAGGTTACAAAATATAGCAAAAAAGTAACTTGGTAGGGCTCCCTTTTTACTTGCTATACTCCCTAGAGGCTGTTCTTTCTTTCCAGTGATGATCTATGGTCTCCTAAACTCCTAGATCCCCTTTCTTCTTTTTCATGTCTAAAAATGGTTCCTTCTGGAACTGGGTTTGGGCTAAGAACTACCAAATGGAACTATAGCCATCTTAACCAAATGTCAGGGTCAGAGTGTCCCTGTCGTCCCTGAGAATTTGACCTTATCTGAGTAACAGTCTATTCTCCGAGGAACCATGGAGTGTTCTCGGAAAAACCATAAAATGTTTTGTCAACGCTTCCGCTCCGGCCAGGTGTGAAGCCAGGTGTACACCCCCCGCCCCACTTCCTCTTAAGGCTTCCTTGCTCTACAAGTATAATTGTCCTGCCCTTCTGAAGTAAAGCGAGGCTTTGACAACCGTTTGCTTGGCCTCGTTCCTCTCTCTCGCCCATCTCTTTCAGGCTTCGTCCCCTTCGGACCCTGGTTAATTACTCGCCCCGCGGGCGGGGCAGTGGCGCCTGAACAGGGACCCCAAAGTAAGGACGCTTGCCAGACGGAACACATAAGCGGAGCTCCAGAGACAGAGATCACCACACGCGCTACGGTCCTTCTGACGCTCACGGGAGACCAGCGAACGGTAAGCAAAGATTCATCCGTCTCATAGAAATGGGCCAGCAGTTGTCAAAGGAGGCAGCTTTCATTAAGGATTTAAAGGCCTCCCTCAGGGAGAGAGGAATCAGAGTTAAAAAGAAAGACCTTATAAAATTTTTTATATTTGTGGATCAGACTTGTCCATGGTTTATCATAGATGGGCCGAATATAAGCCCAAAAAAGTGGCAAAGGGTGGGCCGAGAGCTTAATGATAGGCTTACCAAGGAAGGTCCTGATGCTATTCCCTCCACCGTTTTTTCTTATTGGGGCCTCATTCGCGATATCGTTGAGGCAGCCAGTGATGACCCCGATAGACAGCAACTTCTGGCAGTTACTGAAAACTGCCTTAGACCCCTCTCCCGTACACCCTCTGTCAAATCAGTAGTCATAGACATGAGCCCTGTTAATGGACCAGCATCAGAGTCACTAGGAAGGGTTGTAAATTTGCACCCTTCCCCAACCGGGGGCCTAAAAACATATTTAACAGCCCCTGTCTTTGGTGGCCCTTTGGGAGGGGATCCACTGGATCCCGGGGGCGGGGCTGCCCTGGAGGAGGAGGCCGCCGATATCGTGGTCCCGGTTGGCCCCCCTTGGCCTCTGCGCTACCTCCTCCTGCCTATCCTCTCCCCATGTGTGCTCCCTCCCTGCATGTGTTGGCCATCCCCCTAGTAGAGGCCCGCAATAAATTGGCAACTCAGGTCCCTGAATTAGAGGAGGTCCTACACCTTCGGAAGGAGTTCTCCGCGGAGTTGGCCTCCCTGCAGGTGTCTATTGAAGATGCTCTTTTCATGCCATCCCCTTGCCCCCAAAAGGGTCTGGTTACAGCCCCCACATTTGTTTTTAGGTTTTGAATTATTCTCCTCCAGGGTCTTTTCTCAAAAAATTGAGCTCAAAAAAGATTCCCTACGTACGCTTAACGATTTTCAACGACTCCTGGGAGATATAAATTGGCTACGCCCCTATCTAAAGTTAACTACAGGAGAACTCAAGCCCCTCTTTGATATTCTTAAAGGAGATTCAGATCCTTCCTCTGCAAGAATATTGACCCCTGAGGCGGCATCCGCCCTCGTACGCGTTGAGAAGGCCATCCAGTCACAAACAATCTCTTATTATGATCCAAAATTGCAATTGTGGCTACTAATTTTGCCCACTAAATTTGCACCCACAGGAGTGCTGTGGCAGACTAAGCCCTTGTATTGGCTTCACTTACCAGCCACCCCTCTCAAGGTTCTTTCGGTCTACCCCTCCCTGGTTGCTCAAGTTATTAAGCTGGGGAGGGAGGCCTCGTTAAAATTATTTGGTAAAGATCCTGATTCTATCATTGTTCCTTATGATCTTGCTCAAGTTCAATGGCTGCTCCAAACCTCAGATGATTGGGCCATTAATTGTATTTCTTTCCCAGGAAAGATAGATAATCATTATCCCTCCGATAAACTTATCCAGTTTCTTGAACATCAGGCTGTTGTTTTTCCCAAAATTACTAAAAATACGCCTATCCCTCAGGCTCTTGTGATTTTTACAGATGGTTCCTCATCAGGGACTGCCGCCTTTAGGGCAAATGGGCAAACCGTGAGATTTCAGACCAACCTTTCCTCAGCTCAATTGGTCGAACTGGTGGCTGTTGTCCAGGTCTTTAAGGCCTTTCCTAATCAGTCCTTTAACCTTTTTACAGATAGTTCTTATGTGGCCCAGTCAGTACCCTTATTAGAGACTGTTCCCTTTATAAAACCCACTACTAATGCTTCCCCCCCTTTTTGATGAACTTCAAGGTCTTATTTTGGCTCGAAATTGTCCTTTTTTTTTTAGGACACATACGTGCCCATTCTGGGCTCCCTGGCCCCTTGACCGAGGGAAATGACCTTGTAGATAGAGCCACCCGAGAGGACCCATTAATCTTAATAAATCTCGCAGTCCCCCTTGATCCAATACCGCGGGCTCAAGAGGCTCATCAGCTACATCACCTAAATGCACAGACTCTTCGACAAATGTTCTCCATCACCCGAGAACAAGCCCGGCACATTGTTCGTCAGTGTCCAGGATGCTTCACATTTCTACCAGAGCCACACTTGGGGGTAAACCCCCGAGGCCTCACCCCGGGTGAGGTCTGGCAGATGGATG